>JBAIZL010000006.1:51496028-51563528 GCA_036971475.1 Prosapia bicincta
CTATCTTGTTACCTTTATATCAAACACAACGATGGAAAACAACCATTACCAGAAATTGGCGGCGTTGTAGTTTCCAAGAGGAAATGGGAATAAACTACATCAAACAATGTCTTTTATATAGCAGTCAGCATCGTTTAGCTTTTGGGCTCCATCATTAAGGACGTGTGAACCAATCTTTGATGAGTTATTACAATTTAGGTTTACCTTTACAACGTAATCACTTTTGGCGTATCTTGAATCTATGAATTGTGTTCGTAGATTTTCATTTAACCGGATCTCGTGTTTAGTGTTCTGGCTTGTTTAGTGTTTCTGATGTGATTAAAATTTTGGGAATGATGGCAAACGTGGTGATGTTTATCTACTTAAAAGGTGTAATAACTGAGTGAGTATAATTTGACGATAATGATTTTTATTTTGTGAACTTCAATTTCCACAATCAGATAGGCCATATGTAAAGTGAGCACTCAAAGGCGGCGAAGAGTAAATCAAATAACTTAAATATCAGATTATTGTTATTTAGATTTACTGGTTATAAAATAATTGAGAAAAAATAACATTAACATAATATTATCTGTATACAAATGTAGTTGCAATAAATAAGCTTTAAAAAAATATGATTTTATTATGCGATACATCTTATTGCTTTTAAATGTTTTTTTTGTTTTGTTTCAATATTCCAGGCCTCTCCTTTATGTTTCCGGTATACATATATGTGTGTACAACGTATGAATTAGTGGAAAGTTCATAAAACGCATTTTAGTAGAACACAAAGAATCGGTTTTACGTTCGTTGGGAGAGAACAAAACTCTATTCTATATTTGACTTGAATCTAGTTTTAATGTACAATAATTACTATATTTAAACTATTAAAAGTAGTTTCATTAATAGCTCCGTTGGTCTTGTTTTCCTAGGGGATGCTTAAAAATATTAATCGGAGGGTTGGAAAGGGCGTAACGGCAAAAATATCATAAGATATATTCTAATAGCTTTGTGTCTTTTATAGTGGATTCTCTACGACAAGGTGGTACAAGAGAATTGTTCCTCAAGAAAACCTCCTTCTTGTGGCTAAAAAGGGCCATTAGAGTCATACTAGACCCACTAATCACTAGTCTGTTATACTCATTAGGGGAGCTTAAAGGTAACTGTGAGTGGGTTATATATACATAATATAGAAATCGTAAACTGTGGCATCGTTAAGGAAATACTTCCTAAACGCCTAATTATACACGAAACACCGTAGCTCCTGGCACGTATTCGTTGCTAATAAACAATTCTAATCAAGTAAATGCTTAAGCACAATAGCCGAGCCTATCAACTCGTATAAAGGCATAACTGAGCTCTCCATTATCTTCTCCGTTATTATTACAACCGAGTTCAGAGTTATTTGCGTGATAGACTCAGATACGTCTTATATCGCGATAGCTTCATTGTTGCGAGGAGCGGATTA
This sequence comes from Prosapia bicincta, assembly GCA_036971475.1. Taxonomy (NCBI): domain Eukaryota; kingdom Metazoa; phylum Arthropoda; class Insecta; order Hemiptera; family Cercopidae; genus Prosapia; species Prosapia bicincta. Next base: position 51,497,476 of record JBAIZL010000006.1, read on the forward strand.
GTTGTAGCCTGTTAGTCCCAACCATTGTATAACAATAAAGCAGAATTAGAGCGCTATTACAATGTTGCCGGACTTACATTCGGCATTTCAGAACTAAATGGAGTGATTTTCTAACAAAGCTCGTGGAAATGGGTTTTGTTGGCTTTCGTGTCTGTAATGCTATAATGGATAATGCCAAGGTATCAGACAATACGATTTTTCAGATCATATGGCATTTATAAACACCTTAATGAAAAATTCATTTTCGTGACTAAAAATAAAACCTTATTACTATTATTGTTATATTGTTAACAAAATTGTAACAATATTATATTGTTATATATCATTTATTCCAGAAGAAACAAGAAACGAAAATACTTTCATTGAACATTTTTCCTAATAAATAAAATATAATTATTTTCTATATTTAAAAGAATAAAAAGATGGGCATAACGAATTTGGATGGGGCAAAAAAAGTTAAATGGAGAACAGTACAACTGTAAGATCCTTTTGCAGGTAATACAACACTTTTGGCGACCTTTGTGTAATGAACCTCTAGCCCCCATCCAGATGCATTTAGGAACTTTTACTGACCATCATGCGGTAAAAACCAATCTATACCGTGAAATAGCAGTTACTTTACAAATTATTATATTTAGTATGGTACATTTCTCCTATTGTGGTATATTTTCACTAATATTATCGCTGCAAATCAACTTCAGTCTGTTTCTCCTTTAATATGTCTATTGACTGTTCTGTAAATATTATTAACATACATTAACATATTTTTGAGAGTTATGCATACAAGAGAATTACATTTGCCTAGTTTTGAGCATTTTACCGTGAATCATACGTATAACTTTTTAAATCCAAATAATCGTAGCGTGTACACAAAAGGAATGAAATCAAACTGCATTAAAATAAAAATAAAAATCAGGCGCCGAATTGGTAAAATGTCTTCTCCAAATATAGAAACATATTTAACAGAATACACTTGGAGAAGTCTCCATCCAACGACTGAAGCGCTATTCATCGATTTTATGAATGCAGTCTACAATTTCTATCCCGTTTAATATGTTTTTAAATAAACAGATCGTAGAAATATATATTTCTCTTAAGAGGACAAGCCTCTATGGGCCGCTGATTTCATGATTTCTTTGGGTAGTTTTGTAATAGATATGTCAATCAGTTTATGTCTTTGCACAAATCATCACGCTGAAAGTTTGGCACAGTTTTCCACAATCTAATAAATCGATTTTCAGTATTCAGAAGGATAAAGCTTTAACAAAAAAAACACTGGTTCTTTCAACGCAAAAGTGTTTGTTGTGACAGGACACTATGTCCTTTGTTTGGGCGATAGGTTTAATAAAGGGAGACTTATAAAAGACAAATGAAGTATTTATCGAAACGTCACTCTAATAGATAATTAAACTTAATTGGGTAATCCCACTATATACGTATATATTTCGACAGATTTCTACACATCATATAGATTAATACAAGTTACTAAAATCAAATTACTGTTAAAACAAATAAATCATTCACAAAACTCATTAATCATTTATTGACTTGTTTCAATGACAAAATCATCATTAGTGAGTGCTACTACTAAACAGTGAATTACAGTGAGTATACAGTGAATTACTACTCAATGATTACAACTTCTCAATGATGATGATGACTTTGTTATTGAAACGCGTATGAGTCAATAAATCATTATTCTGTGAGTTTTGTGTATGTTTTTATTTGTTTTAAGTACTCACAGATGATGATGATGACTTTCTCTTTGAAACGCGTATGAGTCAATAAATGATTAATTTGTGAGTTTTGTGTATGCTTTTATTTGTTTTAACAACTCAGATGATTATTATGATTTTGTCTTTGAAACGCGTATGAGTCAATAAATGAATAATTTCTGTGTTTGTGTATGTTTTTATTTGTTTTAACATAACATCACAAGCTAAGCTGAATGAATAGTTGTATAAATTACTGTTAAACCTATGAAATAATTAAGAAAATCGTCATTATTAAAAAACTGTTACAGAGAGCGAAACATATAACATTTTTTCATGGGTAAGTCAACGTTGTAAGATAAAGAAAGAGTCAGGGGCTATCGAAAACATAGAGATATGGAAATGTGCGGAAAAACTATTGTACATGAACATATAATTTTTCTCTAAAAAAAAGTACAGAAACATCTGCATAAAGCACTGTAAAACCGCTGTTAAGCTATAACTTTGTAAGGCAAACCTTACCTATATAGGAAAGTTTCTGGGTCTTTTATATTATAAGACCGCATGGCTCAAAATATTTTCTATGAAAATTAGAACACTAATTATTACCACAAATTGCTAAAGTACATAAAACAAATATCTAATAAACTAGTTAAGACCATATAAATAAAGCAGCAAGTCCCCTTATCTTATCAGTTACTGCGAGACGTTCACCGTACTTTGGCCATCAGTGTCCTGTTAGTGCTTCGGTATTGATCATGTCACTGATACGTTTAGTTCGTGAGATAGATAGTAAGGATAAAGCAGTAAGTTATTTAGTAAGTTTAATAAAGGAATACTACATAACTCGCGTAATTGTGATGACGGGCTCGAAATGTCGCCAAGTTTGACAAATGCTCATGATCGGTGGCGGTGTAACAGAAAAGGTTGCCGCGTTTCAGGAAAGATACGTGGCTCGAAGCAAGTAAACTTCCTTTTGAAACTATTATTTTTTTCATATACTCCTGGTCAAAAGAGTACACTACCACTAAGTTTTGTCCGGAAGAATTAGGTATGAGTGCAGGTTCAATAACCGATTGGAAAACTTATTTAAGAGAAGTATGTGCACATTCCATTCTTAATAATAAAACGAAAATTGTTGAAATTGACGAGTCGTGATTTTCGAAAAGAAAAAATCATGTTGGCCGAGTTTATCCTATATAATGGGTGTTTGGTGGGATCTGTAGGGAGGATAACAAGGGCTTCCTGTACGCTGTACCAAACAGATCAGTTGAAATGCTACTTACAACTATAAAAGACTGTATTGAGCCGGGAACTACTATCATTTCAGATATGTGAAACTCTTACAGTGGCATAACAAATATACCTGACATGAAGTATATCCATCTTACAGTTAATCATTCTGAAAATTTTGTTGACCCCATAAGCGGAGCTCATACCCAAAGAATAGAATCATTGTGGTCATCTGCCAAAAGGCGTAACCGTAAAGAGTGTGGAACCAGTAGAAACCTAATCGACTCCTACTTGTGTGAGTTTCTTTGGCGGGAACATAACCAAGAGTATTACTGTGTTTTCAAAGAAAAATATTTTGAGCCATGCGGTCTTATAATAGAACAGACCCAAGTTTCTTCTTAGTTGAATTTAGACTCTCTAAATGCAATCAACTCAATTTTCAATTTAGAAAAGCCTGAACTATACTTCAACAACATCGTTTAGACTAACAATAATAAACTTCTACTGAATTTTTAAGCTTCCGAACATATAAAAATCGCATGAACTTCAAACAATTACTATATAGTTTTTAGTAATAGAAAGCTATTACCGAAATATGTAAAAGTGACCTTAACTCATTTAAGAAACTACTTTTCCGTAACGTTTAAATTTCTAAAATAGTTGAAAAAAATTTAAAACAAATTCTTACGCCAGTTCTCCTTTAATTAAAGCTCCGATGGAGCTCTTAAAGTTTTGATTTTATAACAATCGCTGAGGTCACGTGACAGTTATAATAAAACGCCAACATAATGAGCCCTGAAGCTTGAAGTGGTAGAGTGTCACTCTACAGGCCGTGCCCCGGACTTTATTGTTTCGCAACGTTTATTTGAACTGTCAATAGCGCCTTTAACCTGTACAGTCACTGAAAAAAGTATTTGTGATAGTTGTACAGTCAACAAAAAATTTGAAAAAAAAATTAGAGTTCACTGTATAATTAGCAATAATGTTGAGCAGTTATGGAATATGAAATGAATAACAAAAAACATAAAACCCAATAGCCGAATTTAAAATTATTGTTTTGACTATTACACTTGAAGTACACATGAGTTAGAATCAGATTATTATCAGAGGTATTTCTAATAGCTTGTACTTCTGCAAAAATGTAGAATAAGTGTCACATTGAATAAATTATTCGTGTATTGATTAACAGACTTTACTTCTTGTGTTTAGTTTATTGTTGCCAATATGAGTTGTATGATTGTGTACAGCATGAATGTGTTGAATGTAATTTATTAAAGTTTTATTAGGACGTACGCACTTCATATGAGGCGAAGTTATTTTCCATATTGCTAAGTGGACACTTTGAAGAGAGAGTTGGATTTAATTTGCAACAGTTACGGTTTACTCCCTCCATTTCATCCGCACTCATAAAAACCATTTCAATAATGAATTCTCTTTCAACCCCTGGACACAGAGAGCCCGCCAATGTGATTTATTTACAACAGTTTTTGCATTGGAGCTCAGAGTGTAGTCGGTTTGACGTTTTTCACAGAATATTTTTAAAACTTCTGATGAGCAGAACCATTAGAGAACTTCATCAATACAGGTACTCGCTCGCACGCTCGAACGCGCGCGCGCGCACACACACACAGACACATACACACACACACACATATATATATATATATATATATATATATATATATATCGCGATATGTATTTTGACTTATGTTCTTTATATATATACATATACACACAGAAAAAAGCCACACAAATTATATATACATTTGAGGTTTTATAATATATATATTCAGGTGTTTCTCTAGTTATATATATATATATATATATATATGTATATATATATATATATATACACTCACATTCACAAAGAGAAAATATAAATACAAATTTAAACTTGGAAGTTTTTAGATAAGACTGTTATGCCAAATTTGAAATGCTTTTATAACGGTAGCAATATTAGTCCATTTCATACAAATAAAAGAATTTATTGATATTACTATGTGAAATAAGAACTGACTAAAACAAATATACGTATTGCATTACCTCTATTATGAATTTATTTATTTTTAATACGTCCTATTCTTTATACCACACGGAAATAAGTTTTGAAGAGTGCCCCGAGTGTTTAGCGAATGGGGTTTCCCAAAATGAGTGAAACAATAAACCATAATAGCCTAATCAATAACATATTTAATAATAACATTATTCAATAATTTTACAGTACTATCAGTCATTACCTAAAGCTATTTATATCACCTGTGCTACCTAAAATTGAATATTCCCCTTAGTACCAGACCTAAATTTCCCTTCCATTATACCCAATTCCGTTCGCTTGTTATGCAAAAGTCGAATATAAAAAGGTAAATATAATTCACACCAACCCTTAACGAACCTGTTACACCGCAAGTGTGTTGTTGGCTTTACGGCCAATAACTCCATTATTTACTCTGAATTTAATTTTATTAGTCGTTGTGTAAGTACGACAGGAACCTCACTGAGGCATAACTCTAATGGCATTTTACATTGTTTGATTTAAAAAAATATCCACTTTATTCAATTTGTTTAAAAGCCACATCAGATTGCTATCGTAAAACACATTTACGTATCTACTTCATCAAAGTGTGAAAAAAATTCATGAAACTCTTAGCGAAAGGAATTTAAAAATTATTCCGTATTTTCTTACTGAAAAGAATTTACTACAAGCTGAACGCCTGTATTTTAATGTGCTACAATTCGCATTACTATTATGTTTAAAAGTTATAGTATTAGAGCTGCTATAGGAGCTAATGAGAAAAGTTAAAGATATCAAAAAATTTAACCTACCAAATTGATTCTAAAACCAAGACGACTGTACTCGGATGTCGTCTCAGGGATACATAAAAAAAAGTTTAGAATTATTGGGTTACTATTAAATTTCATCACTATAACGCAATAAAACACAACAATACTTTATGTTAGACTTTTTATTGTGTCATATTTTTTTTATTTTACAAACTAGAACATTTTAAATTTGTAGAAACCCACTATCCCACATAATTTGTTTTGTTTAGTATCAGTTTAATTATCTTTAATTTTATTTGTACAAGTGTCTGTATTTGTAGCAACTAAGATCTAATTATGATTGCTTCCAATGATCAATAGCTGTAATTCTAGAAAATCTGTTATGTTCGTGTTTATCTAGTTTCGCATCATTTAGCTACAAATATTGAATAAATACCATTATTATCGATTGCACAAGGAATGATGGTTAAAATTGTAAATATACAGGACTAAATTGAAGTTAAAAATAAAATATAACATAACAAGTTTAAAAAATTATAATCCACACCACCACACACGGAAGTAAACCTCAGTTTATAACTCAAGGTATTTGGTGCAAGGAAGAATACTCGGGGATAAAACATTTAAACTATACGAGCGTTTAATGTAGGATAAAGTTTGTGGAAAGATACTTGTAAATATCAGTGTCCCCCATTGTCGGCTAACTTAACAGTTATATTTACAGCGTTATATAACTCCATCGAGTTACGTTCCGTAACGTAACCTCGGGGAGGTTAATTTAGTTACTTTTTCCACCGGCAGAGTTGTTTAAATTTGAGTGGGAATTGAACGTTTATCACACCTGTTATGTACACGTTGTTTTGAAATATTAAAACATTATTAAAATGTAATAAACTAAATAGATTTTGGGGATTACTTGTGGAAGTTGTTGGAAACCTTAAGGCTCTTCTTTTTGTTCGTCATTTAACCTCATACTACCTATATAGGGGTTCTACAGTACTTTGTGTTGCTATTACATTAGATGCTCTATAGGTAATGACTACAATATACCTAATGGGTTATCGATTCTGTCACTCCACGTGTTTTACTCTACAGTAAAACTACCTGTGGCATCATGACACACGTCTCGTGTAGACGAATAGAACATTTCACGTTTCCGAATATAATAAACCATGTTCAATGTTATTTGTTCATAGTGAAACGTTTTTAATTGGTAGATTATCAATTGCATCGACAAACCGTTTCTCAGCCACTTATTTTACTGTTCTCGTGTAGTTTGAATATAGTTTACTACTCCATATTTTTATTGTAATGAAACAAACAATTCAAATAATTTAAATGCTGCAGAAGTAGTTAAACACAAGTGTAAGATTTTTAAAAGGACACTACTTAGGTCGATAAAAGTTATTCCTGTGACCTTTTCTGAAGTAATTACAATGATTGTAGATAAAGTAACATAACCTATGAGTTAAAACAGCTGTTCCACCACAAGAAACTATAACATAAAGTCAGCTGTTTTATAAAATCATATGTTATTACTTGTTTTGAGTCAAATGAAACGATATAGCTATATTGCATACATCGCCCCTTATGCGAAACGTTTGTCTCCCATATACAGCTATAATTAACGTCCTAAATAAAAGGATTCAATATTTGAAAGAACTGTATTAACCTCAAGTGTCATCTAATACAAGTTTAATAAATTTTAAGAAGATTATGAAGTAATAGAACGAATTTAAAAATAAAAACACAATAAACAATTTAAACGAAAGGAACAGGTATTACGTTCAAATTTATTGTATAATGTACTTTCCTGATAAATATAATCAAGCAGTTCTCGACCCAATACAGTAACTAAAATTGTTGTGTTTTAGTTATATCCGTGTTAATATTATATAACAAAAACAGAGTCCAAGAAGCTATAACAGAAAGACAAAACATTGCGACGTTGGGGTTTGAATTTATTTATGCATTCCGTCTTGGCAATGACATAAATCTGTGGCTTCAGAGAGTGTTCATGTTGGAATGAGATAAATGTGATCTGCTTTATACGTTCGGAGCGAGCGAGTGCTTCACGGACAGTGATATACAGCTCGACTCTCAATTGTCTCGGTTATGGAATATGGGCGTCAAAAATGCGTTTTTCGCAGCGAGTCTTTATAAAATAAGGGATGTTTCAAAAAGTAGTTTCAATAGTCATTGCATGTCCGGGTTGATTATTCTCTCTGCCCTTGCAGAGAGCAAATCCAATTCTTATATGTCTCTGAACACGCAATGCGATAGTTTTCCTTATAAAATCTCTTCTTTTAATTTATACTTTATATATATATATATATATATATATATATATATATATATATATATATATATATATATATATAATAATATGTATTAAACATTGCTCAAACTTTCAATAGTTATTAAAACACTTTTTATTCATCCACTCAAGTTCAAACACATTTTTTGAAACTTGTAGCGGATGGCACCTGGTGGTAACTGTTTTACAAATATTTATTCCTTAATTAAATTTAAAGAATTAATTTCAGTGTTGTATGGGAGAAATACTCTTTACAAAAGGGGCAAGTTATGCAATATAGTTACTTCGTACTATTTGGCATAACATAATGATAACATGATTTAATAAGCAGCTGATTTAGTGTTATTGGTTATGTGTTAGCACCGCTGTTTTAACGCATAGGATATATTACTTTATTTGTGATAGTTGTAATACGTTAATAAAAAGTAACTAAAATAAAATTTTTCTTTAATTGACTTCAGAAAACCTTTGCTTAATTTACTTGTTTTCAGTACAGAGGGTCTCTTTTTGTTCTCCCCATTGTACTGCCTGATTCTAAAAGCCTTCAATTATCCTTATATAATGGATTAGTCATCTCCTAACCCTCACTGACATTTATTGTACTTCATGCGTATCTTTAGCCACCTCAATGGGAAAATGTCTTGTTTCCAGAACACGGTAATTATAATTCCCTGTTACGTAATCTAGTACAGCGTAACAAGAAACGTATATTAATGTATTATACAAAAGATTTCCAAGAGGACTATTGAGATAAAACCATACTAAATTTCTGGTAGCGATAAGGATGTAAATAAGGTTATATAGAGATTACAGTACATAAGAAATTGTAAACATAGAAGTGCATACACCTGAACTTCGAAATGTCCAGTCCACTATGGTCTTCTAGATGGATGAGTTTTTGGTGCAATCAGTTCGCGCACTACACGTTACCTAACTACAAGAAAAGAGTTCACATATAATTAAAAATAGCCACTCCTATAAGAAAAACTTCGGTACCTCGAACGTAACGGGAGAGATGTGGCTATATCCGAATCTTCTATCGAACTAACTTGCTAAATCTTGTACAGGCCATTTACACCTATAACATTAGTCTTAAGCATAGATAGTAACGTGTCTTAATCTTCGCCCTTACTAATGCATCTTTCACCCTTACATCTTCTTGAAGGGGATATTTCTGGGTTTTCGTTCAGAAGGAAAATATGTGAAATGTTATTGTATGTGAAGCAGTAAAGTTCTTCATGTAGGTTCTTCATGTTGTATGTATAGTAGGTGCACGTTACGTTTATGTACTGCTTACTTTATCCATTCAATATCATTCATTTTTTTCAAAAATATAACTTGAAAACCCTTTTTATTCAACTCCTACTAATAGTTCACCTTCTCGCTGTAGATATTTATATATCTTGTTCAAATATTCGATCGTTAAATAAATACTTTTTATCCAGCCACTCATGTCAAAATACATTTTTTTTAAAACTCTTAGTGGATGACACTTGATGTTAATACAGTTTTTACAAATATCACTTCATTGAATTAGTTTAAAAATTAATTTTATAATCCATTTTGCTTTTTATTTTGCCATCTATTATTATAACTCTGTCATATTTTATACATATTTATATAAACTCTAATTAATTAATGAAAATTAACTAGAATAAAATACGTCCTTATTCACCTAAGTAGGAATTGACTTAAATATATTTCATATTATTGGTTTTTATGAATTTATTCAATGAATTATTTATTTATTTGGGTAAACCTATAAAAAACTGTATCCTTTTACATTACAGCGTACGCTACAATCATAAATGACCTGAAGGGAAATATGATCAAAATGCCAGGGTGGTTGTTATAGTTTAATTGGAGTGGAAATAATATCTGAATGGCAGTGCATATCACAGACGCCTCCTAGAACACATTATCATTAGATACAGACGGTCTATTGGTAACGTTTTCCTTTACTGCTGACTTACTGTCTTATTCATTGCCATAATTTCCGCGTTGCGAATGTCTCTCGATTCGTTTTATCCTTAAATGAGAAATATAAATTGATAGCGTGAATATATTGGGCATACAACGTGACTATAGCAGCGTTATGGTGATACCAGGATATTAGTTACAGGCGAGGTTCTTCGAGTTTATGTCTCAGTATAATCTTTGTCCAAATACTGAACGACAAGGAAAACATTTAAAATGAATTTATATAATGTCCCGGACCTTTCCTGTAGGTCTTCCTGGGATCAACCTTCTTCCATATTTGGAACGTTTAATAATGGAATTTAACTAATGTTTATTTATAATACATTAAAATTTAATCGACCACGTAATCACGACCTTAGAACTGAAGTTATTAGCTTTACGTCAGAAATGTGGAAAGACTCCAACCTGCATTATCGTGGATCTTTACCACGGAGTATAGTAAAATTTCACTCAGAAACCCATTTTTCAAAGTTTTAGATCATTTTTTATATAACATTTTTCTGAACTGTATTTGATGTTTTGTGAATTAAGATCATTATATAGTTTAATGAAAGTTGTGAAAATTGCATCAAACTTGGCGTTGAATAACAACTATATTTTGATTTAGAAAGAGCACGGGATAAAAGGGGAATAGAACTGTGCAGAGGTATAAATTATCAGAGAAAAGAAAGTTCCCTTGTAAAAGCAATATTATCAACTCATCCATGGTATTTAACAACTCATCCATGGCGGTTCTTCGAATGCGAAAGATATTTGCTTTCTAAAAAGCCAATTTTATTATTATAACTTACGTGGAACAAATAATGAATCATATTTAGTCAATATGCCCTTTATATTACGATCCTACGAATACATAACAGGGTAATGATAAATGGCCTCGTAAAGTTTGGCGATGGGAGGACACCATAAACTCGTGGCTGTGCTATCGGGCGAGTTAGTAATAATAGACCTAAACTTGTATGTAATAAGTTTTGTTACAATTTGTACTATTTATTTAGATCATGAAATAAAAAAAACTAGCAAATAATAATTGAAAAATAGTTATTTAACTTTGATCATATACAAACGCAAAGACATTACCCTAGGTGTACGAATTTCTTTTAACAGTTTTTAGATAAAACAGAACTGTATATCACATGAAATTATATTCCATGGTTATATTTCCTTTTTTTGGATTGTAAATTCAGTCATTTAGCAAGCACACAGCTCAGTACTATCATTGAAAAAAATTCCCTTAAGGATTTTCCTCCCCGGAAAGGTTAACTCATTCCGAAATAAATGAAGACAAATAATTTACCTCCACAGCACGCTTGATATATGACAGTGGTGCCAAAATAAATCCCCTTCACTAAACAGAATGGATGCTTCATGTTTGTGGCAGGTAGAGAAACATAAATCGTGAGCTAAAAACCTGATTTAATTTAGTTTAAACACATTACGGCGTGTTCAGTGTTTCTGAGATGAGCGACAAAGAAGTTAAACTTGTGGGAAAGGCGGGGCATTCTTGCTTGCTAGAAAGGTTTTCCGTTAGTGAAATAGTGCGGAACCTTTACACTAGGCTGGGTTTGGACGAAGTGACGTCATTAAAAAACATGTGACAATTTTAAAATTATACTCTTTTGCTAAAAATAAATTAATGCTCTCACTTCATAAAATATTCTCATTTAAATTCTAATGCACGTTTCGATTGCAAATTAATTTTAAAGGAACTTGCTAATTGCCTCTGTTCTGGAGTAATATCCTGTGTTTCAATATATTATTTTATTCTTAAAATATAAACTCGAAACAAAAGAGTTACCTTAAATTTAAATATAATACCAAAAAGAACAACTAAATATTTGTGAGATAAATGATACAAATTCACAAGAACATTATTGCTGTTGATTCATTTGCTAGAACTAACTACCTGCTATTTAATAACTATATTAACGGCAATTTGAATTATACTCTTTTGTTGTTGTTTTCTGAGTGAAATTCGTTTATAAATTTAGGGTTATATAGTCCAACAATTTTCTGTTCAAAACATATTTATTTAAAATGTAATACACCTAATATAATATAATATATATATATATATATATATATATATATATATATATATATATATATATATATATATATATATATATATAATATATTCACTATATAGAAACGGATGTATAAATATATATTTTACAAATATAAAAAATATATAATATAAAAACCAATATATATATATATATATATATATATATATATATATATATATACATATTTGTATACACAGTTTTCTCTCTTTCATTAAAGTAAAATATTTTCCTCTGTTGACGTGTTTCTAAGTGACTTCATTTTCAAAAATAAAAAGAAGTACGATTTAAGCTAGTCACTCCGAATCGCGTCAACAGAAATATATTGTAACGTTTGGAAACGCATAAGCAGAAGTGAAGATAAGTATATTCGGAGTTTCAGATACATATATACATATATATACATATCAATATATATATATATATATATATATATATATATATATATATATATATATATATAATATACTCGCTATATAGAAACGGATATACAAATATACAAAAATATATAATATAAAAACAAACACATATACACATACATATTTGAGTACAGTTTTCTCTCTTTCATAACAGTAAAATATTTACCGCTGTTGACGAGTTTCTAAGTGACTTCATTAAAAAAAAAAAGAAGTACGATTTAATTTAGTCACTCTGAAACGCGTCAACACAGGAAAATGTTATAACGTTAGCAAGTGCATAAGCAGAAATGAAGATAAGTATATTAGGAATTTCATATATATATATGTATATATATATATATATATATATATATATATATATATATATATATATATATATATTAAATATGGTGATATGTTTTCTTGTAATATAGTTAATAAATTTAAAATATTTCAAAAACAAGAATACTTTTAATGAATATACTTATTCAAAGCTTTTCGCCGATAAAATAGTATCGGCATCTTCAGGAAAATAATTATCTAATAAAATACTTTTACAAATATTAAAATCCATAAATAATATACACGAAAATATAAAATTTACTCATGAATTTGAATTAAAAATTAAACTAAATTATTTAGATATTAAAATTACTAGAAATAAAGAATCATTTGAATATAATATATATAGAAAACCAACGCAGACAAATCAAATAATACCTAATTATTCAAACCATCCATACAACCAAAAAATGGCAGCGCTTTATAATTTAGTACATAGAATGCACAAAATACCAATGAACTTAAATGATCAAATAAAAGAGAAAATATAATATATCAAATTGGTTTAGAAAATGGATATAAAAGAAAAACTATAGATAAATTAAATAATAATATAATAAGAAAACAGAAACTCGAAAATAACTTTATACCTAATAAGAGAGAAAATATTTGGACAACCTTTACATTCACTGGTAACGAAATAAATAAAATTACAAGATTATTTAAAGAAAAAAATTTACAAATTACATATAAAACTGATAATAAAATTAAAAATTTAATAAACAATAACAAAAATCAAAATAATATGCACGAAAGAAATGTAGTATATAATATAAAATGTCAAACTTGTAATAAATTATATGTAGGACAAACAAAAAATAAATTAAAAGAAAGATACAAAGAACATTTAAACGCTTATATCAAACCTAACATATACAAATCCAATTTAGCTACGCATTGTATTAATAATGGACATGAGTTTCCGGAAATAGAAAATATGAAATTAATAAAAGAATTGAATAAAGGATTAAAAATGAATATATTTGAAACAATGGAAATTTATAAGCATAAAGTTAAAGACAAATTAATTGATGAACAAATTCAAGTGAGATCAAGGCACCAAACTATTTATAAAGTCATTGATGTTATAGAAAAATTTACATAAAGTGCAATACTTATAAACATATGATTCTTTGTAGTACATATGATTTAATTTTGTAAAAGTATTTTATTAGATAATTATTTTCCTGAAGATGCTGATACTATTTTATCGGCGAAAAGCTTTGAATAAATACATTCATTAAAAGTATTCTTGTTTTTAAAATATTTTTAATTTGTTAATTATATATATATATATATATATATATATATATATATATATATATATATATATATATATATATATATGAAATATATCATCTAAAATAAAACACCTATTTTAGGACAAAAGGGTGTGAATCGGATATTCATGAACAAGGAACACATTATTTTAAGATGCTAAAACGTCAGAAAAAGCTTCAATTATTTGGTTCCGAAGTGTTCATTATTCCAGTACAGTTGTCGGGGATTTGTTCCTCGCTTAGGCTAGATAGTGTGCAATAATCCCGGGGGTTACCTCATTGCGAACTTGTTACTCTATGCGGGCCCATACAACCATAATTAGTCAGTGGAAATAATTGCAGAAGCCCGAAGCAATTAAACTGGACAGGGCTAAAATTGAGACAATTTATTGAGGATTATTACAGACCTAGTAAAGTGCTTAATTGGAAACTGAATCGTTCTGTTGCGCCCGGACTGCATCCGAGTGTAGAGTTACTTTTACAGCGTGACGTCATTGTTGGCGTCTACCAATAGGAATACGTTTAGTGTTCATGAAAACCCGCATATTCCTATACGATAAAGTATTTAGGAAAAACATTTACTCTATCAAGAGTGTTCTACTTATAGCTCAACTCAAACTTCCAAAATTATTTCTTTTTTTTTTGCTTTTCTTAGGCTTTATCGTTTTTAATCACATATGGGAAACTTGGATAATATATATATATATATATATATATATATATATATATATATGTAGATTTTTTGGACTAGGAGACTGACAGACTTACCTTGGTAAGAGTCCACACTGTAGTCTTGAAATAGAAACACATAAAAGCACTTACATATATATATATATATATATATATATATATATTTTAATATTGTCTTAAAAAGTTTCTTCCAGACTTGTCTTTTTTCTTTTTAAATACCAAATAAAGGAATAATTTTTAACACAATAGAATTATTTTAAACATCGCAAAACCCAATTAAAGATTAAAAACTGAAAATGAAGAAACATATCCTAACACACAAACACAAAAGGGAAAGTAATTTCGTTTATAAAACAGTACTTATTTTATATTGAGTAAAAATATAATCTACTTATTTACCAATCTACGAAAAACTTATCCCTGTAATAATACACAAATATCTGTATGAAACTTTAAAAAAAAAACAATTATTCTTTATGTTCATATCAGCATTCGGTTAGCTTTAGTTGTAAAAATAATTTATTTTATTGTGCTTTACTACATGCCATTATTCGTACACGTAGTGGATATTTGCAATATAGTTAGGTGAAAAAACAGATTATAGTAAGAAGGGAAATATGACGTTAATGGTCCCAACCTTGCCACAACACGAGGTAACCGGCCCAGTATTACTACAACCCATGACGGCGGAAGATAACTGCTTTCCTCACTAACCGTTTATTAGGCGTTAGCAAAGTTGTTATTGTAAAATCGTATTTTGTACCGATATTGTAGTACTTATGTTTAGAATGGAGTACAACTTATTGCGATGACTGGTGAAGTTGCTTGATAAAGGGGTGCGTTCCTGAAATGAGTGGCTTTTGGGTATAATTGTCTACGTTTTAACCACGTTTATAATTTACAACAGTTAACATTCCCTTCTTTTGTGAAATGCACACTTTATTTAGGTTGTATAAAATATCAATGTTTAAACAGTACAATATCACTTTGAATAACATACGTTTTACCCTAAGGCTACCCTTGCGTAGAGGTTAATCACTTAAGCAACCTGATAAGGGAAACTACATCTTAGAAACAACCGATATTTATAATTATTTTATAACGTCCTTCGATAAACTCAGTTTATTCCATGTTTTGTCTTCAGCCTTATTCGTTATGTAACGGGCTTAAATTGAGAATTCAATGTTTACAATGAAAATTTTAATATTAAAAAATTTAAAATTTGGGAAACGAAAAAATATAAAAATTAAATACGGTGCCATAAGCAGATATTCAAAGAAAATTTGTAAACTACAGTAATTCTTAAATGGAGGAGTTTTTTTATTATTTTGGATTTGAAGGAGATAAAAGAAGCAACCAGGAAAAATAAAAGAAAAGTCAAAATTCATGTAGAAGGTTGATCAACATTTGAAAATATGCAGAAAGAAAAATTAAGAAGAAAATCATGAATAAGAAAATCGCCAATATTAAATATTTAAAAAGTTACGGCCAGATTTATATTTCAATACTAAACTATAAAATTAGGCAAACACCAGAAATTGTGACGTTGGTATCCGACTATTTTAAAGGGTAGATCGTATGATTCTACGTCACTCTCAATGGAAGTTGCTGATTGAATCAGGTACCTCAGGTGATATTGGGAGTTTAAAAAAGGAGCTGGAAAGGGAAGAAAGAAAAGTCAATATGTCTAGAGATGTGATCAATATTGGACGAGGATCATATTATACATCATAGCATACATATTTTTTTAAGTACGCTTTTAAATGCTAAAAATATACTCCCTCTTCGCGTCTCTCGCAGTTATAATGTAACATTGTTGCGTCCCGTCATTTGCAATTACATCGTTGCAAAATGTTATATTTCACCATCTAGAATATAAACTTGCTCGAGGCGAACTGGGTTCAGTCATTAACCGGAAGTCGATTATGTATTCAAATTCACGGCAGAAATTAAACTTGAATTATTTCCGGAAGTTTGAGTAGCCGGAAATGTATACCTCCCACATCCGCTCTAACGACATTACTTCCTTCCGGAACTCGAAGAGAAGTGTTGCCTAAATTTTATGTTAACTAGTTCGGAATATATAATGTTATATGAAATAATGTACTCAGTCAAGAAATGTTTAACTGCAGCTGGCGTTTCGGCCGCCAACATATAATTAAAATAATTGTTTTAATAAATATATATTTGTATTGTGAAAATACAATTTCCTTGGCTTTTTATTTTTATATATCGCCATTATATGTAAAAAATGTATTTAGGTTTTCGAAATTATTTTACGCCTTAAAAAGAAGGGATTGACGACTTTCATATTAAATTTAAATTGAAAATCAATAGTGTCATTCCATGAAACATACAAAAATACCAAACCGGAGAACCTTCTGGTAACGTTTAAGAGTAATAGATATTTCACAACAAACTATTGCTACAACAGTGCAACAAGACTAATTTTTAGGATTGTTAGTTAATTGGAGGTTAAATTTGAATATCTAAAATACCATTAAAGTTATATATCTCAAAATACCATTAAAGTTATGTATCTCAAAATACCATTAAAGTTATGTATCTAAAAATACCATTAAAGTTATGTATCTCAAAATACCATTAAAGTTATATATCTCAAAATACCATTAAAGTTATGTATCTCAAAATACCATTTAAAGTTATGTATCTCAAAATACCATTAAAGTTATGTATCTCAAAATACCATTAAAGTTATGTATCTCAAAATACCATCAAAGTTATGTATCTCAAAATACCATTAAAGCTATGTATCTCAAAATACCATTTAAGTTATGTACCTCAAAATACCATTAAAGTTATGTATCTCAAAGTACCATTAAAGTTATGTATCTCAAAATACCACACAGCTTGTCCTCACGTATATTGATTGTAAAGCTGCACCTACTTCCCTGGTTTCATGTTCTCCATTGTTTTTGCAACCAAATACACCTTGGTTATAAAACATGTTATATAAATTTTTTTTTTGGAAACATAGATTTTAATTTTATGACGTCATATAATGGAAGAGCTGTAATGGATTACCGTGATATTTAGTAGTTTTATGTTTTTGTCCTCATTTTGGGAATCATGCATGTATATAATTAAATTTAGGGGTGTTGTTTTATGGCGGGTTAAAAACGAATATCTAAACAATCACTAAAGATATATATCTCAACTTAAGATATAATATACCTTGATTTATCACGAGTGTAAAACCGAACCCAGTTCCTTTTTTTATGATTTCCTTTTTTATTACCATCAAAATATACCGGAGGCATATATTTTTTAAAATGTTATCGGAATATTTACAAAATAATTTATACAAAGTTTTATGTCATAGACATTAACATTATTTCTGCATAAACCAAAACATTATTTACACATTCAACCTGTGAATAAACAATTATAGATAAACTATTACATTATTTATAGTATAATGAAAGCACGTCTAAACCATACCCATATTTTACTCCATATATTATAACTTCCATGTGCCATTATATTGTTTATACAATTAAAAATACTCCAATACATTATTAAATATTGATCTATAATGTGAAAAATTAATGACGTTTTTCAAACAATAAACTATAAAATACATAAATCTATTACGTTATAGACGCTTTAAAGCACTCCTTCCTCAACCCATAACGTATATTATACACGTTTTGTGAATAAACCATAACTTGCATAAACAATAATAATATTTACACATTACACCACAGCATTTAAAAACAACAACATAATTAACACTCTACACCTTGATCTGCATAGATCATTAAATTATTTCTTCAATAATCCGTCAAGTGCATAAATAATAACATTATATATTATTATAAAATAAGCATGCTATTTGACAACATTACTTGCAAATTAAATCATAACCTGTTTAACCGTAACATCAAACATGAATCATACAAACAAAAACCGTACCAATTCCACAGCAACAACTTGTACAATAAGCTATTGCAGTTCTTATACCATTATTAATTACATGAATAGACAATAGCATTGTTTGTTATTCAAACTATGCAATGCATTTTCCATATTATTATTAAAAAATTAAACCAA
This sequence comes from Prosapia bicincta, assembly GCA_036971475.1. Taxonomy (NCBI): domain Eukaryota; kingdom Metazoa; phylum Arthropoda; class Insecta; order Hemiptera; family Cercopidae; genus Prosapia; species Prosapia bicincta. The sequence goes on from JBAIZL010000006.1 coordinate 51,516,349, forward strand.
AACCTATGTAAAACATAACGATATAAACCACAACACATTTACTAAAAAAACTATAACATCCATAAACTATACTTTTCCTACACATTGAACTATGACATGTTTAGACACTAACATTATTTAAAACATAAATCATTACATGTTACAACAATGATGTTCATAAACATTTAAAAGATTTACACAATAAACCATAATGCCATAAAGTTTATTGACATTTTCTAAGCGACGCAACGGTACTAAAACGTAGAATATATATATATATATATATATATATATATATATATATATATATATATATATATATATATATCCTCTTCTTGTTTGTCTGTCTACCCAACTCTCTCCACATGTTTCTCTCTCTTTCTATTTTCCGTACTTTTCTCGTATGTAACTCGTATATACAGTGAGAGAGATAGAGAAAAAGAGAGAGAGAGAGAGAACAGAGAAAGAGCGAGAGGGAGAAAGTAAGAGACAGTGGAAAAAGCTAAGACGAGAGAAAAATTCCTGTGTTTATTTATTTTGTATTATTATGGGCTTAATAACATTAACACGGAAAGTGAAAATAAAACAATAATAATTTATAATGAATATACGTAGTTTTGAAACACTTAATTCCTATTTTCTCGACACATAATATAACACACACACATACATACATACATACACACACACACACACACACACACACACACATATATATATATATATACACATATATATATATATATATATATATATATATATATATATATATATATATTTATATTTATATTTAATGTTTCTATTCGACCTATATTTGGAGACTTTTAACTCTGCACGGCAATAAAATGAAGGATTGCCAGTTGTCACCGCACATGCTGCATTTCGCACGAAGAAGAAACCATTACTGTAAGGTTTCGTGATGGAACACCACTTTGCTTCTACATTATATTGCAATAAAATGCATTCGTTCCGCTTTAGCCCGAAGCGAAGATTTACAAGAATGAAGACAAAATGCGCAACGTTCTACTGTTTGGAAAACGTAATACATTAGACCAGTGGTTCTAAAACCTTTTCAACATACAACTTACTTGAGGTAAAACTATATCTAATTCAATTTACACTCGTGCGGATTAGGTAATAGAAATAAAAGTTTGCAGGTTTGCTAGTGAATAATATTTAATTCTGCTACGTCGACGTTTCGATGACTAGACCGTTATCATCAAGCACTTCGACCACTTCAGTACGAAATCGATGCATAATATTCATTCCATTAATTTTAATCTTCTTATCACTGTGTAGGCCTGCACACTCTGTAGCTCCTTCGTTCACAGGCTGTAGATGGACATGATTACCTCCAGAGACATTTATTCCATTAGCTATTTCTAGTTGTAAAATGGTTATTCGTTTAAAAAATGGGAGATAGGATGCGGGACGTTACGGATGAAGAATACTTCCTTCAGAAAGTCCTGTTGAAGAAACTGGTCTAGCCCCAGGAGGGCGGCGACATGTAGGTCAATTTTAGGGACCCATCACTGGCCCTGTATCGGGGCTCTATATCGGACTGTATCAGACCCTCAACGTCAGTAAGTGAAGACAATAATGTATGTTTAACCCTACCATATTTGTACAAGTCTCTAAGAAGCCCCACTTGGAGCTATATGTAGGTCATAATGTAATAAAGGATACATTATTATGTACTCTTAATACGTCTCTCGCAGTGGAAGGTCTCTCGAATGCAATGAAAGTCTCTGGAGATAACCCTGGCAGAGGATGCAGGACTACACAGGCCTGATAGGATCATTTATGTTAATGACTCACATTTAACCTATACTGAACTGATCGAACTTAAATATATGATGAAGATAACGATCAAGGTATCGAAATGTCGCCGTAACTAAAGAAAATATACTTGACTCCTTAAATCAACAGGGTTTTGTTTTTAAACATTTTAAATATCCGCGTCTTGCAGAAAATTAGTCATTACTTTGTTTACAGAAAAGGTTAAAGTGATGTTTAATCATAAATAATATTCGAGCTGGCTTGTGAGTGAAAGTTATAATTAAAGAATAAAAATATGTACCATAGTTTTATTCTTTAATTATAACTTTCACTTACAAGCCAGTTCGATGTACCATATTTTTATTCTTTAATCATAACTTTCACTCACAAGCCAGCTAGATTTAAATAATTTTGCTATTATTATGTTTTACTAGTAATATAGGCTCATCAAAATTAAATATTTATAATTATCATATGTTATTTAATGTAATTATATTAGTAGCTGAGGCTATTAATTTGACAATGCCCAGATCTGATTTTTACTTTTGTTAAAATTTATAGGTTATGTTTAATATTTTTTTAATTAATTTGATTTGTGTATCTTCACTGAGGATGACGACAAATTAGTCGTTGAAACGCGTATGAAATAAAATTTTTTATATTTGTGAGCTGTACCATATTTTTATTATTTAATTATGATGTTTATTCAATTAATGTTTTGATATTGCTCTATGTGATACTGATTAAAGGTCAGGGTCATATTCTTAAGCCTATACATTTTACATCATTCTTTTTAACTTTAAACATAAGCAGTAGACATTGGAGAAACATTTATGTTGTAAACAAGTACCACAAAATTTTCCTTGTATTAAAACATTTACTCACTGAGTAAAATTTGAAAACACAATTATAAATAGTGTTGTAGTATTAATTTGATAATTCTACTGCTGACATTGTCTAGGTCCTGATTTTGAATATTTCACGTCCAGATAGATTTATGAGTATTTGACCTGATTTATTTATAAACAATTTTGATCCCTAGACAACCCTGGCAATGTCCCCTGGCTCCCCACGTAGAGTAAACGTTTGGAATTACTGCATTAAAAATGTTACTAGAAGAGCCTATTTGCACTTTATGTTACATGAAAAAACATATATTTCTAGAAAACACGGTAATGACGATTTTGGTACATTCGGATATATTATACGATAGTTGAACAATGAATATGTCTAGCATTAAACTCCGTTCTCTGAGTTCATTTTAACTCCTATGAGAAAAACTTATTTCAAAATGATTTTATTGTCCAGGTGTTCTTAAGGACGAGTCACGCGTTAATCGACTGTTTAGTGCTGTACAAACACGGCGCTAAACTGTTTAGTGTTTTGGCTGTTAGTGTTGAGTACAAAGTTTCACTAATTTACCCAATTCTGACGGGTTTGTTCCACAAAAGAGCCAAAATTGTTCTAAATGTTTTAGGTCTCTCACACAGCTTCTTTTAACCTAGTAGCAATTCTGATATAACTGTGGACGCTTGGAGTGTAGTTCGAACTACCGATACGTTCTCAAGTATACATAAAATCTACCCAATTCAATGTCCTATTATCTACAGAAACATATCTTATACTCTTTTTGGTTATATACTTAAAGCTCTAACAAAATAGTATCTACACATTTCAACAGTACATATGTTTGTTTTAAAACAATTTGTAAACGAAATTAATATATTGAAGATGACACAAATATTAGCGAAATCATTCACACAGGTTTAATGTTTAAAAGAGTAATTACATAAATGACTATTTGAATTTGAGAAAAGAATATTTTGCTTTGACATTTGGCTTTGTTCGATTTAATAATGTATTCACACTCGCAAATGAACTGTCTATTTGTCAGTTCATTCATAACGTTTGGAGTCCAGTAACACAATAGGCCGCAATCAAGTTGCTCTAACTATTTACTGTACAGGGCAATTTCAAATCGTGTCACGCTTCACAAAATTAGCAAACAGGGGTTTTTATACAAAGTACTTCTACGGGTAAACCTGAATAGAAATCATATATTATAAATGCTTATTGCAGTTTATCTACTTTGACAAATAATTTAAGGATGATGACGTACACGACTATATTTTAAAATATGCAGTAAATATCCTTGAGTTATTGTAACAGCCTTTATAAAATTTTATAAAGTTATAATTGGGATTAAAAATGCAGCAATGCTTGAATAAATATCTTTTAAAAACCAACGTTGTAAGTAAACCGACATAGTTAAACTAAATGGCTATCAAGATAGAAGTTTCAGATAGACACTTTACATCCAGTTTATATTAAATAGGTGGCACTTTGTCAGCAATTAGATAAACGTTTCCTGCAACTAGTACCAATGATATACATTGTCAATTCTTTCATTCTAAGGAATTCAATCTTCATATATCCTTTTTCCCGCTGTGGTGAGTAAAGTGAGGGCACTTGATATGACGCCGATAGGGGTAGGACGGCTTTAGCAAAGCGATAGCTGACAAGTGGTTTATATCTCGTATATATATATAATATATATATATATATATATATATATATATACATATTCCTTACGATATAATGTACTTAAACAAGAATCTTACTTGGTATATTTGCGAATCGAATTTCGAGAGATATCCGTTACATACTTTCATTCTCGTGCTTTCTAGAAGTCTAGAAGACTTATAAAGAGTTTGAAAAACAGAGTGAATTCATACATAAGTTCTCCATTGTTGACTCACAAATATACCAAGCACGATTTTTGTTTATATCCTTTAAAGTATATTTGATAGAACCTCCTCTCTCTGTCCACTTCTCTCTCTCTCTCTCTCTCTCTCTCTCTCTCTCTATATATATATATATATATATATATATATATATATATATATATATATTTATAGTCTATCAGGCCGTATTATATCCCTATTCATAACCTCTCTCACCCTTCGAGGTGGTTGTGATACTGGTCGATCACCATCTATAAAAGATTAGACATTACTCATTCCTTTCTTGATAAATAATTGTAGACAAACTCACCAATAGAAACACTACATTTATATTCGCGTTACAATGACTTGTCAATGAGAGAGATTACTGCACAGTCAGCCAGATACATCATTGAGAAGGCATTTATTTTTGCGTGATAAGAAAATGTCTAAACATTTGTTATCAAACTGGCCAAAGAATGTTTTCATTTTAAAAACTCGATTTGAAATACGCAACGTATTATTGTTTTATTGAATTATTTGTATTCAGATTTATTTTTTAAAGTTAAATAAACAATATATATATATATATATATATATATATATATATATATATATATATATATATATTAAATGATCAAAACTATTTATAATAACATCTTAACCAACAATGTTCAATATATAATGTAACATAACATACATGTTAAAGTTGTTTAACAACATAACCTATAAATTAAGATCAGCTGTTGCTTGAAATCATATGTTATCATTTTATTCACTTTGAGGTGACTCATACTCAACCTGATGTACTTTATACCATCTGATGAAAGGTGTACTGACGCAAAATTATATGTTCAACCGATAAGTATTTATTGGTGCCGCTATAAAATGTATTCCTGCAATAAAAAATTTCAAAATATTTAAAATTCTGCTGTAACGTCTCACGAAATTAGGTGAATTGAAAATTTCCACCTGTCACAGGGAATTCCAGTTCGTTATAAATGAGAAACAAACCAGATCAAGAAAGTTTAAGGTTTTTCAAAGTAATCTAAGTTTTTATGGTTTTAGGCTTCGACTATATATTAAATTTTGATATATGGTGTGCTACAAGTAAAGAGCAGACGGAAAAGTCTGTTGAGGATTAATATAACTCAACTATTGTTTAATATCTAGTCCTAGATAATATTTAAACAAGATTTAAACCAAATCATAGCAGTAATATAATAGGAAAATCAACTGTATTACATATTCTGAAATATACGTACACCTGAACTGATGGATAATATTGTAGATCTTCAGGGAATGTTAAATAGTATAAAGTATAAAAATTAAAAAAAATAATGATAATAAAACTAGTACAACATTCGAATGTGTATATCTATGGACATAAGTTGTACCAGTCACGTAATAAGCCTTGGGGTACCGCCAAGTTCAGGTTTAGTTGGTATTGTTAAGACAGGGATTGTGAGAGAGACGTTTCCTGGCGAAGTGGTGGAGAGGTTTTCTATTACATAAATTTACGTATGTTAGTTTTAAATTCTTTAATACGCCAAGAAATGGGTTATTTTGAAAATACAGTTAAAAATAATCCAAATATGAAAGCTTAAATAGAACAAGATGAAAATGTTTTTACGAATATTATTGAGAGTCGTATGAGTCCTTCGATTTACAAAGGTGTTTAAACGGCTACTGTTGAGATAGAAGTCATTATACGTATTGGCTGTGATGCTACGAGAACGGCAAAGCCATGTTACTTTATTTATACTAACCGTAATTATTTACAAAAAAGTTTATTAGGTAGAATTTTTTATTTGACCTGATTAGGATTTGACTTAAAATAGGTTATGAGATCCACTTGTTTGTTAGACGTTTTGCATACGATATTTTGCAAATTTTTGAAAATATGTTATATTTTTTATGAATAACGACATTTTGAGGACCAATAGACTCATACTTTCTCTGGAAATTGCTTCATTTTATAAATTAAATAATTATATATACATATAAATAGGGAAGGTGTATACCGGTACAAACCAAACTCTGATTGGTATCAGGACTGAAAGCGATCGTGAAGTTAGTTTTAAATTTGCTTGCTAAACTTGTACGTAACATGAGGGATAGATCTATGCAAAAGTTATAATAAACGGAAATGCTATATTAAATACATTACCAATATTATTTTGTAACATCTGTTTTATTGTTCAAACCTTATGTCCCATCTTCGTAATGCAATCGAAGCGCTAAAACGACTTAATGGTAAAAATTTGCAACTTAAAGCCAGCTTTGTGTCAAAGCTTGCAAAATGGAGCCATCTGTCAGCCGCTAACACTCGGATTGCGTCGGCCTTTAGTGGCACAGAAAAGTCCCATTAAGGGCGGGTTTGGGGCTTATTTTGATAAATTAATTAGAAACGTGCGGCCGATTACGATTTGGCGAATTTATAAATCGTCGCATTATCTTCGTTCTTGTTGGTCATTGCGAAACCAGTTTTGATTTCTGTAGGAAGCTTTCTTGGAAAATCCAAAAGCAGTTATATAATATTGCCTACATTTTACGATAGTTTTATAAATAAATAAATTAAAGCTAATAATAACTCTTTAGTAATTTTAACAATGCAGTAGCTCTTCTTGTTTTCTTTCTAACCTAAACTTATACGATATTTCTTTACTTTTGGGAAAAGTGTAAACTTTTTTCTCTCTATTGGTAGAAATGAAGTCTTGATTTGTGTGGAAGGTGTTTTGGCATATATGATGGTTAGCTGAAGAAAGCTGGAACCAAATCGGTCGACCGCTCAGTGCCTGTCGTATAGGGGATGGTTTTGTGGTAGGCACAGTTGTAGAGACAGTAACGGTTTAAAATAGCTAAAAACCTGTTACAATCATAGGTTTATTCATTCTTCCTTCTAAGAGTATTTCTTTTCTTGCAGATCTGATATTGTGAAACACTAAAAATAATATAAACTATAATAAACCCCATTGTAGTAGTTCTCTGACAAGTTTTATACGTATTATATTTCTAACAAATATTGAAAATATAAATGAAAGCTTACTCTCTATCTACTGTATACAGTTGGACTGAGAGCAAACCGAAATGTAATCAGATTGCCTACACAGCGCCATGATTTGTCTGAGTATCTTGGTCTGGCTAAAATTATCGCTATGATTGTATATAGATACGGACTTTCTCTGTGTGAGCACTCTCGGTAAATGCCCAAAATATGACTACACACACACACACACACACACACACACACACACACACATACACACATACACACACATACACACATACACACATACACACACACACATACATACATACATACATATATATATATATATATATATATATATATATATATATATATATATTACTTAAAACTATAGCTTATGACTATCAGACCTTTAAATTTAGTAAATTTGTTAAAACTTACTGAGACAGAACGTTTTCGATCGCTATGTACCAATCTTCATCAGTGTCTTCTGCCTTAATATATCCCTCTATATATATATATATATATATATATATATATATATATATATATATATATATATAAAGAGCTAGAAAGAGAGAGTTAGAGACGTATTTATATACCACATAAAATTATGTGAGAGATTACAATAAAAATATTTGCAAAAAGTACATTAAAAACATTTTTATTTTTGACCTAAGTAGGAATTGACTTAAATCAGGTTATAGAATCTACTTGCTTGTTAAACTTTTTGCATACAATATTTTGCTAATTTTTGAAAAGATTGTATAATTTTTTGTTCATGACGACATTTTGATGACCAATAGACTCCTATTTTCTCTGGAAGTTGCTTCCTTTTATAAATTAAATGTATGTATATATATATATATATATATATATATATATATATTAATATATTAAATATGGTGATATGTTTTCTTGTAATATAGTTAATAAATTAAACTATATTAGATTTTATTAGATTTTTATTAGATCAATATTTTCCTGAAGATGCTGGTACTATTTTAACGGCGAAATGTTTTGAATATGTATATTCATTAAAAGTATTCTTGTTTTTGAAATATTTTTAATTTATTAATTATATATATATATATATATATATATATATATATATATATATATATATATATATATATTGCAATATGTATTCTTGTGTATTAATAAAGAACTAAGTCAAATTACCAGTACAAGAATATTACAAATTCAATTATAATTCTTGTATTTGTATTTTGACTTAGTTCTTTATATATATATATATATATATATATATATATATATATATATATATATATATATATATATATATATATATATATATATATATATATACATATATACATATAAAAAGGGAATCTTTATACCGGCACTATCCAAAAAAACTTATACAATAGGTTTGCTATCAAGGCTGAAAGTGATCGTGAAGTTAGTTTCAATTTGATTTGTAAACTTATGCCCAGAAGGTTATTCAATACAAACGTTTTTATAAAATGAAATGCTATAGTAATTATTGTTCAAAAACAAATTGTCCATCTGTGTTATTGTTCAAACCTTATGTCCCATCTTCGTAATACATTCGATGCGTTAGTATGTTTTAATGGTAAAAATTTGCAACTTAAAGCCAGGTTTGTGACAAAGCCTTGAAAATGGAGCCATCTGTCAGCCGCTAACACTCGGATTACGTCGGCCTTTAGTGGCACAGAAAAGTCCCATTAAGGGCGGATTTTGGGCTTATTTTGATAAATTAATTACAATCCTGTATGAGTACGATTTGGCGAATTTATAAATTTGGCGAAATATCTTCATTGCTATTGGTCATTAGGAAACCAGATACCTATCCAGTCGATGAAACCTTTTTTGATAAATCCAAAATCAGTTTTATTTTATTGGTTACGTTTTCCATATAAATAAAACGAACATCAACCCTTCAGTGAAGCATAATAAGTCTGTAAGTTTTTTCTTGTTTTCTTTCTAAAATAAACAGAAAATAAATTTTTTACCTCTCTGCAGGAACGAATTCTTGACTTGGGTGGGATGTGATATTACACATGTTGGTTAACGATGAAAGCCGGAACCACATTGGTTGTACGCAAAGAGACAGTCGTACAGACAATAACACACAAAAAAACGACGTAAAATCATTCTAAACATGTTTCAATACTTATTTAGTTTAAGTTTCCTTCATACTTCCTCCCCGTGTGTTTTTTTCTTGCAAATCTGAAAATGTGAAACAATATTTTTACGTATGTAATTTTTATAAACTGTTTCCAATCTAAATAAAAACTAACATTAAATGTACTGTACAGATGTCTTATTACATCAGTTCCTTAGTTCACTACAGTTGCACTAAGGAAAAATATGTAATCGGATTGCCTTCACAGCGCCGTGATTTGTATCAGTTTCTTGGTCTGGCCTCGGATACTTTCTAATTGTGTTTACTTGCAGCAAATGCCTTTAAAGTAACTGAAATCTACATTTATAGTCAAAATAAACATACGTTTATGTATATCTGTTTTTATATACCATATAAAAACATAAAAACCATTTTGTATATGGAAAAAAACGTATCCTTTATATCCCAACTTTGATAAGAACGGGTCTTAGTACTATATAGTTCCACATGAGATAATGTAGTCCAATGTAAGTAACAGCTGACTTTACAGGATATACTTTCTTAAAAATGGTCGTCCGTACACTTCTTTACGTATGAAGTAGTCTCCATGTGTGGATATTTATTAGAATAGAATAGTTTATGTTTCAGACACATAACGTATTTATAAAATCTTAGGAAAGTAACACCCATAGTCAAGTGAGAATTAAAGAAGATAAACAATATTATTTCTCAGATAATAAAATTTTATATTTCCCTAACCGGCATTAGTTTTAAGGTATAAGAATTCCATGATTTAGTATTTTCACAAGTTAATTAATTACTAGAGTTTACCTTTTAAATAATTTTTTGTTTTTTTAAATGATTGTATGGAAATGGCCTAACTATTGACTAAATATGAGTGTTTTGCTCATACAGTTTATTTGTTTGTTGAATCAAGTACATTCAACTTCTTTCATTTAAAATAATAAAATCCATGAACAGTTTTTAAAGAATAACTTATTAAAAGATTCCACCTAATTGTTTTAGGTTCGTTTCCGAGCCCAGGTAATAGTTATGTACAATCTATTGCAACCAATTTAGTAATTTACAATAAAAAACTTAATACATTTCAATGATGTAGTCAACTTCATCAGTGACGCAATTAATTGAACTTGGTGTAGATGTTGTAATAGATCTAAATATTGTGAAATGACGTTTGTTATTATTTATTACAATAAAGTTTTTTTAACAAAATAGACTTTTCGCTTATAACAAGAAATATTTTTTTTAATTGTGGACTATGGAAGTTGTAATAATCGATTAGAAACCAATAACCACAATCGCTTTATTTTTAACAAGTTTATTTATAGAGAAGAAAATGTAGAACCAAAGTTGGAAAAGTCAATTCAAAAGAATAAAAAGCAATTTTGAAGGAAAAAATTTCAAGCCCTAATCCTCACATTCTTGGAGCAACTTTTTCAATTTCACCCCTCAACCAGTTCGGCAATGTTTGGCGTTGCAAAAGGGTTTTTACGGTGATGGTTGTGCTAGTTCTTAATTATATGTGTCTGTATAGTTTGATATTCGCTCTATGATGAACAAGAAGTTTTATCATTCTGCAAAGCTTTGTTTTCATTCCAGTACAACTTTTATGAAAACATATTTCCTTTTCACGTTGCTAACGTAATTTTCTGTATAGCCTGAAGCATTGAAATAAATCCTGCGGAAGTGTTTCTTTTGTTCTCAACATGTTATTAGTAACTGGCATATCTTACTGTTACAATATTTATAGCCTGTGGTTAAGTAAATACCCGATTCGATAGAGACTATTTGGTTTAAAAGTAGCATCAGAAATAACTGGCAATGCCAAAATCACACGCAGAGATACACAGACACACACCACTCGTGCGCACACACACATACATACACATACAACCGCGCGCACCCTTACACTCGCAGCCACACACAAATCCACACCAATAGACATATACACACCAATAGACACAAAGACACAAATCCACACAGACATAGACAAACACACACACACGCACGCACGGCCGCACACTCATAGTTACACAAACACACACTCACACACAAATTTCTTTCTCTCACACGTACACACTTCTCTCTTACGCTCTTCACTCTCTCTCTCACACACACATACACACACTTTTCTCTCTCTCTCTCTTTCACGCACAGACACACTCTTCTCTCTCTCTTATACACACACACTTTTCTATCCCTCTCAATCTCACACTATTCACTTTGTCTCACTCACACTTCTCCCTTTCTCTCATACAAACACGCACACACAACCGGAAAAAATCAAGTACATAGATATAATCAATATTAAACAGGTTTTTTAAAACTAGATAAAAGAATAAAACACTTCTTCACAAATTTCGTTACTCAATCAAATAATCGTAAACATTTGTCACAGTAAAATCTATTAGATATAAGAGTAATTGCTTCGACAGGTTGATACGAGTACGCTAACATAATAACGCTAATTTACTGCATTCACAATACTCTCAGAGTCTTATAAGAACTTTTACTTTACGAACCATTAAGGACAACTTTGGAACTGACAATTATCACTGTAAATATGTAAAGTGAGATATTTGCATTGTCCTTAAGCCCTAAGTCTGGGTTTTAGTGAATTTAGAAAGTCTGAATAAAAATTATACGAGCTTTATTGCTAATTGCTGTGGTAATTTCTATGATCGTTAGATTACAGACTGTTAATATTCATACATGGTAAAAACTGTTTATTTATAAGAGCGATGCTTGTAAATAAATATATATTTAAAGTAATAATAACTTTGAGAAAGGCGTTTCGTAATCAGGATTCGAAGTAGTTCAGTTTGACAGGTCGCAACCTCAATTACACTAGTTCTTTTGTTTCATTTAGAAAAAGTTATAGTTATTTCCTGTATAACTGATTATTTCTAACCTGACATAATCTAGTTTGATACTTGTTTTATATATATTTAAATATAGCACCATAGCAATTTGCTGTAACATAGTGTGGTCCCCATAATACGCGAGTAATTGGTTATTAATAATTTCTGTTTAAAAAACATTTATGTTTGTATGATGATTGCCTACGTTAAGATAGTTTTAAATAGTTACATTTATTCTGCTTTAACTAGAAGCTGCAGTCGTAAATTTGTAGTGGTATCACCGATGATGATGGCATGAGTTGAAACCGCGTATGACAGTACATTATTCCTCTTGCGAGTTCGTGTACAAGTATTTATTCAATTGCTTCTATTAGTTCACACTCTCCTTACATAAATCTTGTTCAAATTTTCAATCGTAAATAAAGTATTTTTATGCGTCCCCTCTAGTTCAAATACATCTCTTTAACCTTATAATGAATGACACGTGACGTTAATACAGTTTTAAAACTTAATAATTCATTATTTAAATTTAATTAATCAATTTTTAGTCTCACAAGGGAGAATCACAAGTGGCCGGTCATGGAATATTTTGCTAAAAAACCTAATCACATATGATTTCATAAAACAGTTGATTTTTTGTTATAGTCCATGTGGTAGAACCGCTGCTTTAACCTATAGTTTATGTTACCTTATTTTTAATATTCGTAGTCATTTAATAAAAATTAACTGAAGTAAAAGTTTTATTTGTTGATCTAAATAGAATGGAATTTATTGTTTCTTATATTAATTGTTATTTATTACTTTGTTCATAGTTAGAAAAACAACTAAAAATACCACAGGTGGTGAACTATTACTGAGCGCCTAATTATTTCTGAATCATAGAGTGCGGTAGTGTAGTCACTACTATCACCAAACAATACTATAGAGTGTTTAAAGGTGGGATGATGACTTAGGTTAGCCTAGTGTTAAGTACATCAATCTATATTCTCTGCAAGGTGGTTGGATAACATTACCCATACGCAGGATAATTTCCTTAAAGACCTACCCTGCATCATAGAGAAGTATCGATGAATGAACCATCTTGAATGTCAATAAATGAAGGGTATTTGACAAACTGAAGAAAATTAGACGTTTAAGGGGTTGTTGTAGTTTATAATTAATTGCTTGCATATTGATCTGTTGTAATTCAGAAATTCGTCCATGAAGATATAATAGGTTTTGTAGGAACCAAATCTGTATGCTACATGTCTCTTTTGGTCCGATTTCTCTATTGGAGTCCTACTTAAGTGTGCGAGGTTTTCTCTCTATTTGGGATAAATTCGTGGTTCTTCTTCCCGTTTCGGGTCACGTTTAGTTATGTCATTCGTTTTAAGAACTTCAGCTTCAGCAAAGAGATATTGCAAGGATGTTGTGCACATCTAACAATATTATAACGGATAAGGGTCATTAGACATATTTATTGACGAAACTGATTGAAAACAATTATCAGGAAGAATAAGGTAGATCTACAAAGAACTGATATCAAAATGTTCTTGCCTAAGATCTGGAACAAACAACAGAGCATATATAGGTAAATGGTTGGAAAGAAAAGTAACCTAGCAGGGGTGTAAAGTATTTGGTTATATTGGGTGTGGTGACGAATAAGATTCACTAGAACCTGAGACGATAGATTGTTTACAGGCAGCCGTTGACGACATACCATAGTTTGAGGCAAGTCTGCTAAACAAAAAAACAATGAATCATATCCACCATCGACGTATCGAATATGTGTAAAGACGATATGTGTTTAGACGTTATGAACATAATAATTAATAAAAAAAATAAAATTTCTTAACCACAAAAACGTGGTAATATTTTCTTATGTACATTTCGCTTTAAAAGAAATCATCTTCAGAGGAAATTATTACAAGATTCTTCGAAATGAACATAAAGATATAAAGGTTTTGTGGTTAAGGTTTTACTTGTTTTAAATAAAAAAGTAATTTATGAGTCTTGGACTAATTATATGGGACAATATGCACAAAGGCAAGGTTTTCTGGTTCTATTGTAACATATACTTGATGTAGTTAAATATTAACGAGTATTATAAACAAATACTTTTGAAAGTCAATTCCTACTTAGGTAAAAAAACCACAAATTTTATTTTAGTTACTTTATATTAAATAAATACAAATAATATAAGTAAAATATCATAACCTATGCGTTAAAACAACTGTTCTACCACGTAACTTATATAATAAAATCAGAGGTTTCATGAAATCTTATGTTACCACTTAATTCAAGTCAAATGGAACGAAATAACTATATTGCATATCTTGCTCCTTTTGTGAGAAATGTTTCTCCCATATAAAAATAAAATTAATTCAATATTAAATTTTAACTAATATATTATTATTTGATAAAACTGTATTAATAAAAAGTGTCATACTCTACAAGTTTCAAAACAAAAAATGTTTGAACTAGAGTGGGTGAATAAAGGGTATTTTATTAACGATTAAAAAGTTGTACAAGGTATATACCAGAAGAGTGGGAGCAAATGGAAGGAATTGCAAAACGGAAAATCAAGTTCTACGCACTACTAGACTATGTTATGTTTTTTATAACTCATTTTATTTTGAACATATTTTTTTAAAAGCTGCACTTCTTGCCTCACGGGTATGTTTTCTCTTTCTTCTATGTAGAAAATTGTCTAAACGTAGACTGAGAAGAGTGTTTCCATCAAAGAACGAACTAGAGCTAGCTATTATAATAATAGAGAAAAGGTTTGTAAGTGGTTTATATTATTCATTTGAACTCAGTGAATTGTTTTTATCCATTAGAAGTGATTGTTGGACGATTCCCATCGTGGCGTCTTAGTTTTGTCATTGGAATAACCAGGAGTGAGTTCGTAACGTTATCGATTATACTTTCAGACATTCTATTTAGAATTCTTTAGAGAAAGATTCCGAGAAGAATAGAATCTAAACGTTGCAATGTAGTATGTGCGGAACCAGTTCAATTCACCTATAACAGACTTATTTTCGTCGTGCTTAAGCCATTAAACCACATTCCTAAAACCGTTATTTAAAGCATTGAATTCAAATCAAGGTCAACGATTGCGTAATACATAAAATCACGGCGCAGGATTTAATGTTTATATTTAAATGTCTTTGCAATAAATTGGAACAAAAGGCAATAAAGAGTACATAATGAAATATAAAAGAATTTATAAACACAAACATAACTATTGTGCCATTTAAGCAGTTCATTCAGTGTTTCATGAATCCTAACTGCATACAGATGTAAAGGAAAGAGCTGGTAAGTTTATATTGGTATTTTACCTATTATTTGTATAACGAAATTGAGATAATTTTATTAATTTTATTGGACATCCTATATTTAAAAACAAATTTCTATATAAAGTTTTCAGATATTTCATGACTTTTAGTAAATCTGTAAATGCAAATATTTAGCAATTCATCCTCTCTCTCTCTCTATAAATATATATATATATATATATATATATAGGCCTATATATAAATATATACATATAAATATATACATATATATATACATATATATATATATATATATATATATATATATATATATATATATATATATATATATATATATATATAGAGAGAGAGAGAGAGAGAGAGAGAGAGAGAGATCTCTATATATATTTATATAGATCGTTATAAAACTTTGGAAAATTATTGAGTACATTCGTGGGACGTTTTCTGGCATAATAAGTCTCTCTATCGTTGCCAGGGGACATCAGGAGTAGCGTGGCCCTTCTAAACCTCCAAAGTATTATACCTGAAGAATATTAACTCATAAAACGGCGCTTGGTTTTTGGCATTACAGCTTCCCAACGACATAACAATTTATTTTGACATGTGATTTTCAAATGCCAAAATGTCATAAAACATTATTTTCTATCTTAACCTATCTTGAGACATTTCATTGAGCTTATTCCGAATTTCGGTTGCTAGGCAACACTCAACAATCTGAAATTATTTTCCAAAACATTTCAAACAATATACACAAAATATTGTACATACGAGTGCACTTTAATAAATACCTTCAATCAAGAACTTTTATTGTCACACTTTTCTCGATCGACTACTATAAGTTCAGCTATTATTATGTTAATTAAATATTAAATTACGCTTAGCTAATGTTAACACGACATGCATTGATTCTTATGCGATACGATGTTCGCCGGGTCAGGTAGTTATATATATATATATATATATATATATATATATATATATATATATATATATATTTGTTTATTTATTTACTGGTGATTTCTATATATATTAGACAAATTTGAGTTTTAAATGTTTTACAATTGATTTTTACTTTTATTTTATAAAATATAATCTTAAACATCTCCTAATATAAGTAAAATGTAATGATGTTGAAACAACCTTAACAAAACAGATATTTCTTTGAGAGTATAACACTTATTTAATAAAGCTAACGAAATATAAATTATAACTGTAACTTGGAGAAAATGTGATATATCTTCTTATTAGTAATAAATGAAAACTTTTTAAAATACAAAAACGTTTATTTGCGTCCTGATGTACATTCCGATGTGAAACAATCATCTTTGGAGAAAATTACTATAATTTAGTCTGAGAGTCTTTCAGTAATTTCCTCTAAAAATGATCGCTTTGAAATCGATATGAACATTAGAACATAAATAAGAGTGTGTGTACTTTAAGAGCATTTACTTATTTATATTATTAAATCATTTGGTCTCAATAAAATTTAATAACGGTAAAGTAATTCTACCACTCATTAAATAAATGTTTGCTATATTATCACCGCTCTATGGAAAATTATTTTAAAAATCTTATAATATTTATAGTTTTAATTATTTTGTATATTTGTAGAGTTTAGTATCAGAATAAACCGTTAGAAATGAACAACACACTACAGAACTATACGTTTTAAATTATTTCGCAAAATTAGTTGTAGGTTTTGTTACATTACTGTCACGCATGTTAAAGCAAACATGTCTTCACTGCAAGTACTGCTTCAGATCCAATCTTAGACAAGGTATATTATATTTACATTACAGCTCTACTGGTCCTGGTGGTCATTGCCTTGTAGTCCAAGATGTGCCCAGCTCGCACGTCATAGCCACTGGCTGGCTTGCAAAGCGGTGTTGCACAAGATTGGGTCGTCAGTACAGCGTTCCATTTCGAAAACAGAAATAACAAGTCATTTGGTTTCCGATTTTCTCTATCCTAGGCTCATTTTTTTCACAACTAAAGATCTTCGCTTTATTTTCCACGATGGTCCTCTCCTAGCCTTTAGAGACCCGACTCTACTACTGGGCAAGGCGGCACTGGGTTTGCTTATTTTATTGGTGGTACTGATTGCCAAGTCAAATTGGGTTTATATAGTTAATGTGCATCCCTGCACACCCTACTTACGACGCCTCCGCTACTGCTTTTTCTGGTTATATATGGTGGGGCCTCACTGTCCTCCACCGTTGACCGGCCGAGTAGCTGCGGCTCACTCTTGGTTAGAAATAATTTATCAGTTATTTAACCTGTTTCAACTTAAACACACGAGAACTAATCATTAGATATCCAATATTACAGCATGTCACATTAAAATAGTTTACTTCTTGTAGCAACGCATTTAAAAGATTTTATGTGCCTGGTAGTGTAATCTATACGACCCTGGGTAGTGAATCTACCCTTGTACATATCACCCAATTGCTTCATTTCCCATTTCTGGGAATTTTATTCAGATCACACAAACATCTCTAACAGAGAAGGTTGTCGGGAAAGATAATAGAATAATTTATAAATACGTTCAACCTTCAGAACAAAACATATGTTAATATAAGTAACTTTTCAAAAATTAGTTCGATTATACAACACGATATTTAGATCGTTTATCATGTATACCTCCCAAATATTACCGTTTGCCCCAAAGGTAGGAAAAAGCTTTTACGTTTTTTTCATAACAACTTAATGAAAACTAAGTAGTTATGGTCTTCATCAATTCCTAGGGCCCGTCTCATTGACTGAGACATAATAAATATTATTATTATTTAAATATAGTTCACATTCAAAATTGTTTCACAGTTTTAATGTTATGGAAACATTTTAAAGACATGAGCAATGACTTACATTACACTTTCAATGGAAAACATATTTTACTTTGGTGTTATTTCTTTATCCAGATATTATAAGAATAGGCTGAGGAAGGAATATTTATAGCCTGTAACAGTTGCCCACAATTTACTCCATTTCAATACTCAAAAATGTTTTTTTATAAAACTAATTTAAAAAGTAATTTCATGTTAGTTGTAACTTGTTACAAATTAATTGCACTTTGTTTTATCTACTTTCAGAAATGAAGTTGATATTCCTAATATTCTGTTTGCTGCCTTTATATTCTGATCAAAAACATACTGACGTCAACATAGAAGTACGGGAAAGTGAAAATGAAAAGAAAGAAAGGGGACAACATATATTGGATAGCAGAGCTATGCAAGATCTGTCTGAAGAGAAAGTGCATCACCGTGGTTGGAACGGAACATTAAAATACTCCAATAGGCGTCGTCGAAATTCTGATAATAAACAGCTCAACAGGTTGGGCAGAAAAAATATGAGAGACGTAAAGAACTTGCACAACGCTAAACATAAGCGCCCTAAGAGGCGTTCCACCGATACCTTTGATTTGCCTATATTACCTAACTACAAACATAGTCCAAACGACACCTACTTCCTGCCAGACGCAGTCGAAAACATAACAAATGGCCGAACTAGATATGTGTTCCATCTTCCAAACGATATTCTCGAAAACAACATTTCTATTGCGGTATCACGGGATGATTTGCCAAGAAATTTAATAACAATGGAAACCGAAGAAAACCGTAAACCCACGAAGAGTAGTGAAGATGACCGAAAAGTCGCGAAGAACAGCGAAGAAAACATATGGTCAGTATCAAAAGTAAGAAAGATCAATAGACATGTTCCTAATGGATTTACTAAATATGTATTTCTCCTTCCCTCTGTAGCAATGCAAAATAACGTTTCTATAGTGGTAAAAGACCCGCATCCTGTTGACACATTGTCTGATGTTCAAGAGGATAATTCCAAACGGAATTTAAAAAAAAAGGAATTGAAGAAGGTTACCAGAAATCGCAGAAGAGCTAGAAATAAGGTCAAGGCCTCAGTTGAAAATATAGAAAATATACCATTGTTGCCCGTACATACACAGAAAAAAAGAAATATCAACAAGCGAAATGCTAAATCATTAACCACGCAGAACCAAGAAAATACAGATAAATTTAGTGAAGCCCCTGCGACCAGGATACACGACACCTCCACAATCGAAATTGATCTCCCACCTCCAACCAGACTTGATAGACTCCCCTTCAAAGAGAACACCTCTTTGCCTCGATCCTCAAAGCGCAAAAGAAATGTTACACCAAAGAAATCCACTAAAAAAGTTACTAAGACCTCTGCATCTAAGACAGTAAAGAATAAAGCAAAAGTTCATAATACAACGAAAACATCTGTAACCAGAAAACCAAAAAGTACCCATAACGAAACGGTTTTGAGGACTGTAACTAAGAAACCTAAGCTAACCATAATTCAAATTAACACCGTTAAACCAACCAAAAAGAATAAAACTACTGCCCTTCAAAACAAATTAAAACCTGTTACCAGAAAATCAAAAAGCCAAATAACCACATTTACAACAACCAAAAAGTATAAAACAACTGTCTTTCAAAGCAAATTAAAAACTGTTACCAGAAAATTAAAAAAACAAATAACCACGTTTACACCAACCAAAAAGAATAAAACAACTATCCTTCAAAACAAATTACAACCAGTAACCAGGAAATTGAAAAGCATAACCAAACAAACCACAGTTCATTCAAATAAAAAACACAAGAAGACCCACACAACTCTCTTACCACACCTGAAAGGTAATAGTAGTAAAACTGGTGACAAAACCACGGCCGTGCTTCTAACTGGAAAGCACAACAGGAAAACTAATCAAAACCCTTTAGTTTTAGTAACCACAAAGTACAAAAGTACAACCAAGAAAACAAATAAAACAACCTTAAAGCTATTAACTAGAAAGGAGGGAAAACGAATCAAGAGAAGAAATCAAAAGACTCTAATGTATGTAACCAGAAAGCAGAAACATCAAAGCAAGACAACGAAAGGGAAAAATCTTTTGCGAGTAACCAGAAAACGCAGGGATCGTAACCAGAAAAAAAATCTAGAAAATCTGTTAAAATCACTCAACGAAAACCGAAACAAGAAAACATATCGAAAAGGTCTGACGCGATTAAACAGGAAGCGCAGTAATTCAACCAAGAGTAATGAAGAAGTTATGATGAAAATGACAAGGATACAGAAGAACAGCAAACCAGACAGCCTTGAGCTTATAAGTGGAAAGTATAGGAAGAAAAATAAACACACTATTCCACCTCTAAGAAATAGGAAACATAAAAGACTCTTCAGTTACTCCACACTATCTGAAACAAACATTGCAAGCTCAACCATGCGCCAAACCCTTCCGACCAGGAAGTACAGATCACACGATAAGCACAACACACTGCCTTTAAAAAGTTATAGCAACAAAGGCTATGATCAGAACATTTCAGTATTATTTTCTAGAATTCCTAAGAGGAACGTTAAAAAAACTACCATATATCCGTTAGTACAATCTCGTACGACTGTGAAATCAGTTGAATTAGTCCCAGGGCGCAGAGAGGATAAAAAGATCCGTACACATTCTTTATTAACCACGAAGCATAAGCGATCAATACATAAAGACAGTTTAGTGACTACAACCAGGGTAAGCAATCGAAATAAGGAACGGACCAATGAAACTAACAACCACACAAACACACACCCGATTGGGGTTCCCCCTGCAAGCTGGGACTACGCTTTCTTACCTGAATCAGTTCATAACAACACGCACGAGAAGCAAAATTTCAACACAAAAAGAAATATCCCTTCACAGCTAAAACCTACCAGCAAAAATATTCAGTTTCCAATTTCGCTTAATCTACCGTTGTCAAATAACCTCACATGGACACAAAACTTCACAGCTGGCGAGAGCTTACAAATAGACGAGGACGAAAACAAGCACCTAGCATTTGCGTTACATTTGAAATTGTAAATTATTGTTGTCTTGTAGATGAAGGTATGATTAAATTGGTTTGGGGCTTTGAATAGTTTTACTTTTGGCATTAATGAAGTCCTGCAATAATATATTTCACCTGATATTTTACCCTCTACTATATATTATATATATACTTTTTCATACTCCTAAAAGCCTGTAACCTTTCATTGACATTTCTGCAAAGTCTCTATTTGGGGATGTGTGTTTCAGTTCTTGCATTATGCATATTCAACAAACACGTAAGTACAAATACTTTTATATACGTAATAGTCTACGTGTAGTGCAAGAACTATTAATATAAAGGTATACTTCTTGTAAATATATCTTTAAAAAATATTTGTAATTATAAGCAATTCTTCAAGTGATGCCTTGAAGAAATTAGGATTTGTTTAAATTAACAAAACAAAAATGCACTAATGATCTTTTTACAGACAGTTAAATTTTTTTATAAAGTGTAAAATATAATAAAAGATAAGCGTTTTGATATGATGAAGTAAATAAATATTACCTTTTTTTACAAAGAACAAAAAACATATCAACTCTTAGGAAAGCTAATTTATTATGAATTCAATAAATTATACTTATTTAATTATAGTTATCTAAATGTAAATTATACAGCAAATAACCTTTATAAAATTTTCTGGATCAAAATATAAGAAAACATAAAATGTAAAAACTATATCTATTCCAAGAAAATAAAATATATTTTGATTAATGCAAATTTTGATTTAAAACTAAACAAAAACAAAAGTTGTTACATAGTTGCAAAGGTGTAGCACATTCATATTGCTGTTACACAGTTGTAAATGTGTTACACAGTTGGCTAGGTATCACATAGTTACCAAGGTATTACACAGTTGCCAAGGTATTACACAGTTGCTACTTATTACACATTGGCCAAGGTATTACGAAGATGTAAAGGCCTTACACATTTACAATGGTGGTAAGGAGTTGCATAGATGTTACATAGCTGCCGAGATGTTACACAGTTACCAAGGTATTACAAAGATGTAAAAGTATCACATATTTGCAATGGTGGTAAGGAATTGCATAGGTGTTAGAAAGCTGCCGAGATGTTACACAGTTACCAAGGTATTACAAAGATGTAAAAGTATCACATATTTGCAATGGTGGTAAGGAGTTGCATAGGTGTTACAAAGCTGCCGAGATGTTACACAGTTTCCAAGATATTACAAAGATGTAAAAGTATCACATATTTGCAATGGTGGTAAGGAGTTGCATAGGTGTTACAAAGCTGCGGAGATGTTACACAGTTACCAAGGTATTACAAAGATGTAAAAGTATCACATATTTGCAATGGTGGTAAGGAGTTGCATAGGTGTTACATAGCTGCCGAGATGTTACACAGTTACCAAGATATTACAAAGATGTAAAAGTATCACATATTTGCAATGGTGGTAAGGAATTGCATAGGTGTTACAAAGCTGCCGAGATGTTACACAGTTACCAAGGTATTACAAAGATGTAAAAGTATCACATATTTGCAATGGTGGTAAGGAATTGCATAGGTGTTACAAAGCTGCCGAGATGTTACACAGTTACCAAGATATTACAAAGATGTAAAAGTATCACATATTTGCAATGGTGGTAAGGAATTGCATAGGTGTTACAAAGCTGCCGAGATGTTACACAGTTACCAAGGTATTACAAAGATGTAAAAGTATCACATATTTGCAATGGTGGTAAGGAATTGCATAGGTGTTACAAAGCTGCCGAGATGTTACACAGTTACCAAGATATTACAAAGATGTAAAAGTATCACATATTTGCAATGGTGGTAAGGAATTGCATAGGTGTTACAAAGCTGCCGAGATATTACACAGTTACCAAGGTATTACAAAGATGTAAAAGTATCACATATTTGCAATGGTGGTAAGGAATTGCATAGGTGTTACAAAGCTGCCGAGATGTTACACAGTTACCAAGATATTACAAAGATGTAAAAGTATCACATATTTGCAATGGTGGTAAGGTATTGCATAGGTGTTACAAAGCTGCCGAGATGTTACACAGTTACCAAGGTATTACAAAGATGTAAAAGTATCACATATTTGCAATGGTGGTAAGGAATTGCATAGGTGTTACAAAGCTGCCGAGATGTTACACAGTTACCAAGATATTACAAAGATGTAAAAGTATCACATATTTGCAATGGTGGTAAGGAGTTGCATAGGTGTTACATAGCTGCCTAGATGTTACACAGTTACCAAGGTATTACAAAGATGTAAAGGCCTTACACATTTACAATGGTGGTAAGGAGTTGCATAGGTGTTACATAGCTGCCAAGATGTTACACAGTTACCAAGGTATTACAAAGATGTAAAAGTATCACATATTTGCAATGGTGGTAAGGAGTTGCATAGGTGTTACAAAGCTGCCGAGATGTTACACAGTTACCAAGGTATTACAAAGATGTAAAAGTATCACATATTTGCAATGGTGGTAAGGAATTGCATAGGTGTTACAAAGCTGCCGAGATGTTACACAGTTGTGAAGGTATTACAAAGTTGCCAAGGTATTACACATTTGAAAAAGGTATTACACAGTTGCCAAGGTATTACACAGTTGTTAACTTTATACACATTGGCCAAGGTATTACGAAGATGTAAAGGCCTTACACATTTACAATGGTGGTAAGGAGTTGCATAGGTGTTACATAGCTGCCGAGATGTTACACAGTTACCAAGGTATTACAAAGATGTAAATGTCTCCCATATTTGCAATGGTGGTAAGGAATTGCATAGGTGTTACAAAGCTGCCGAGATGTTACACAGTTGTGAAGGTATTACACAGTTGCCAAGGTATTACACATTTGAAAAGGTGGTAAGGAGTTGCATAGGTGTTACGTAGCTGTCAAGGTATTACACTGTTACCAAGATATTACAAATTTGCAAAGGTGGTAAGGAGTTGCATAGGTTTTACGTAGCTGTCAAGGTATTACACAGTGGCCAAGGTATTACAAATTTGCAAAGGTGGTAAGGAGTTACATACTTGTTACATTTCTTACGAGATGTTACACGGTTGAAGATGTGCTAGATATTTGCCTGTTTTACGGAGTTCAACAGTGCTTATTAGTTGCAACGTTGTTACACAGTTGCAAAAGTGTTGCACAGAATACACAGTTATTTAAAAAAACTATATTTTTTATATTATTTTATGAAAATTTTAAATATAAATATATTTGCTAAATTAACTAGGTTCTTAAAATGTTAGTTACAAGTTTCATGGAGTGGCATTAGTACTGCATAATTACGTATTTGGTTTATTACAGCGTTATGCAAATGACATATTTATACTGATATAATTTTTTTTTTTTTTTTTTTTTTTTTTATTTAACTTGGGAGCGGGTTTGAATTGCCCGAAGCACTGCTACCTTAAGGTATATTGTACTTACCTCCCTGATCTAGTCAAATAACCCCTTCCCTCTTACCAGGTTTGGGAGTCTCCTGACTAGAGTTTTACCTTCAGCATCCACCGAAGCCGTTCCATCACCAAAGAGGTTGAAGCGCCTCTCAGCAAGTACTTCACATCTGTAAATAATGTGTGTGGCAGTCTCGAGTTCCTGCCCGCATAATCTGCACACTGGTTCATCCTTGTAGATACCCATTTTATACAAATGTTTCCTTAGTCCACAGTGTCCCGTGAGTTGACCTGTGGCTATCCTTAATTCCTGCCTAGACAGATAGATGAGACTCTTCTGCAGCCCCAAGGAAGGTTTCCTAAGGGTTAGCTTGCTGCGTCTCATCCCTTCGGCCCTGATCCAGTGCTCACAGTGTCTTTCAGCCATCCACCTTCGCACTGTCATCCTGACCATGGATTTGGAAATACCTACCGCAGCCTCCGGTCCAATCAGGGGAGTCGAAGGCCCCTCCCTGGCCAGCGCATCTGCGGCTTCATTTCCAAGTATTCCCCTATGCCCTGGCACCCAACCTATCATGACTTGATTGTGCCTTGCCAGAGCTTGTAGGTTAATTAGGCACTCCCTGACTATGGCCGAGGTGACCACGTGTCCGTTTAGTGCCTTAATTGCTGCCTGACTGTCGGAGAAAATAGCAATCCGGGTCCCATGTGTTTCCCTTCTCGCTATCTCTCCCAGACAGGCATTTATAGCATATACTTCGGCCTGAAAGACAGAGGTATGCCTCCCCAAGGAAAAAACTAGTTCTACCCTTGGGTTTTTACAATACACCCCCGCTCCAGTGCCGAAGTCCATCTTGGAGCCATCTGTGTACCAGATCTGAGCTCCCGATGTTAATGTCCCTGACCATTCCATCACAGTTTGGTGTACCTGGTCAGGTGCAAACATTCGAGTAATGTGGTCGCTGCCCATTTCCAAGACGGGTTCTTTGACCACGCACTCGATACTCATATGTCCCGAGACATCTGGGAGGTTAGCCCAGTTGCTCGAGTTGCGCAATCTCCATGCCGCTAGCCTCGCCTTTCCCTTAAGGACAAGCTCAAGGGGACGGAGGTTAAGCATTACTTCCATTGCTGCACCTGGTGTAGTTGACATCGCTCCCAGTGTGCACAGACAGGCCAATCTCTGGATAGAGCTCAGTTTAGCTCTTGTCTGTGCCTGGTTGGCCTTTGTCCACCACACCAGAGCTCCATAGGTAATCATAGGTCTTATCACCCTCAGATACATCCAGTGCATCATTGATGGCTTCAGTCCCCATTTCTTACCCACCATTCTTCTCACAGTCATCAGTGCCCTTTTGGCCCTGATAACTGTCCTCTCAAGATGTGGGTTCCAGGTGAGTTTCCTGTCCAGAGTAACTCCCAGGTACTTCACATCCCCCACAAACTCAAGGTATTCACCAAACAAGCGGGGCATCCTGGTCGTCAGATCTTTTCGCTGTCTGGTGAAGTTAATGAGAGCAGTTTTTTTTGGATTTACCCTAAGGTTGTCCTTTTTACACCACTCTTCAATCAGTCGTAGAGGATTTCTGATTACCTCAAGGACTGTATCAGGGAATCTGCCCAGGATCAAAACAACGATGTCGTCCGCATATCCTAGACAGAAGTACCCCTGTTCATTCAGGAGTTCAATAAGGTTGTCAACTACTAGGCACCACAACGGAGGAGAGAGAACCCCCCCCCCTGTGCACAGCCCAGACTTGTCTCCGCCCTTCTGACCTCCCCTGCCACCTCTACAGAAATGCTTCTGTTTGTTAACATGGAACTTATCCAACCACAAGTTGTTGCATCCACTCCATGACGTCTTGCACCACTTACCATCGTCTCCACTGAGGGGTTATTGAAAGCCCCTTCAATGTCGAGGAAGGCACCTATGGCACAACCTTTCTTGGCGATCATTTGCTCAATCCTACCAACCACTTGATGGAGAGCTCCCTCGCAGGATTTCCCCGGTTGATAAGCATACTGGTTCCAATGCAGTGGTTTTATGGCCAAAGCACCACCCCTAATATGCCTTTCAACCAGTTTTTCAAGTCCCTTAAGAACAAAGGACATGAGTGTAATAGGTCTGTATCCTTTCCCTTCCGATTGGTTACCGGTGGGCTTAGGTATAAAGACCACCTTACTAGCTTTCAAGGCTGCCGGCACATGCCCTAGAGCAATGCTTAGCCTGTATAATTTAGTAAGTACCAGTACCAGCAAATCCATTCCCTGCTGCAGCAGCACAGGAAAGATCCCATCTGGACCTGGAGATTTGTAGGGTTTAAATGTGCCAATAGCCCATCTTACCCTTTGTGGAGTTACTATCCTCCTTGCCACTTCCCAGTCCTCCTTCTTACCACGTCTTGTGGAGAGTTTGGCAACTGGTTCAGTGTCTGCTCCCCCAAGTTTCCTCAGGGTACTGGAAGGGAAATGTGTTCTGATTAATTCTTCCACAGTTTCCCCTGCAGTTTCTTAGCATCCCCACCGGGTTAACTGGGTCCTTAGATAGCACTTTATGCAGTCGTGCCCCTTCCCGAGTTTTGTCAATCTCTTGACAAAACTCTTTCCAGGACTTCCTGCGTGCTTCTCTAATTGCCCTGTTGTATTCGGTTAATGTTTTCCTATACTGTTCCCACTCCCCGTTCTTTTTTGCTCTATTAAAGAGTTTCCTGGTGGTCTTCCGAAGTTTGGCTAGCTTCTTGCTCCACCATGACGGATCCCCTACTTTTCTCCCCTCACTAAGAGGGCAGTTAAAAGTAAAGGATTCTACTATAGCCTCGCCAACCAATGCGGCAGAGTCCTCTAGCTCTCTCCTCCCACCATACTCCAATCCAGCCTCCTCAATCCGAACTCCCAGGTCCCTCCTGTAGGAGTCCCAGTCTGTTCTTCTTGGATCCCTGGTTGGCCGAAGCATGGCTGGATTTAGAGAGATATCATACCTTATATGTCTGTGGTCAGAAGAAGATGGTTCATCCGACACATGCCAGTTTAGTACATAACTAGCCGTCTGGTTCGATGCCGCCGTAATGTCCAGGACCTCCTGTCTGGCCCTAGTGACAAACGTCGGCTCTTCCCCCTGATTTAAGACTAGTAAATTCTTAGAGCTAAGATAAGCTAAAAGTTCCTCACCTCTAGTGTTGGTACCTGTACTTCCCCACGAAGTGTGATGGGAGTTAGCATCCATCCCCACCAGCAGCTCCTCATCCACAGCCCCGCAGTGCTCGACCAGCCTCTTCAGCTCTTGTGTTGGTAGAGCCTCCTCGTAGTCAAAGGGGAGATATGTCGTGGCAAGGTTCAGCCTCTTCATCCTCCCCTCCGCCCGCAGCTCCACCGTCACTGCTATTAAGTCCCTGCAGCAGAAGTCCGTTAGTACAAAAGCACTCAACCCCCTCCTAACCAGGATACACGTCCTGGGAGCACCGGAGTCCTTATCGTACAACAACGTACCTCCAGATGTCGCCAGCCCGCATATTCGTCCTCCAGAAATCCATGGTTCCTGGATGAGAACCAAGTCCACCTCTCCCCTGTCCAGCATCCTACACACGACAGCACTCGCCGCCCTGCTATGCTGTAGGTTCACTTGGAGGATCTTGATCCTTGTTCTGCTTAATTTGCAGTCGCCTGGGTCCGCAGAGCAGCCCCAGGACTAGACATCGTGCTCAACTCTACAGCCACTTCACCGGTTTTTGCCGTCGGCAGCTTGACAGCCGCCCCCGCTCCCCCAGTGATGGTTGCCGTTGACACATCTGCTACAGACTCACGGTTTGCCGTCTCATTGGCTCCCACTGTCTGTGCAGTCTCGAAATCAATTCTTTTACTTACTTGGTCCATTAAAGTCCCACGAGTATGGGGGAAATAACGGTCGACCAGAGCAGAGCCCCCACTGCCCTGGCAAGACAACATACAATGAGGTTTTGTCTGGTTCCTCAAGGGGATCGTTTGGGACTGCATTTTATACCCTGCAGCCATTCATCCTTCGGCACGATGCCTTCCACCTTGGATTGGGTATTCAGTCACTGACCTTGAAGCACACCCCAAGTTCAGGACATTATTAACTGCTCAGACGAATAGCCTGCTTTACTCTCTTTTTTACAACTGTGTCGTTTGGGTAGTTTCCCGCCCATACTTCACTGTCGCATTGCCCTTGGTTCACCCGGGAGGTGAGAGTAGCATTGTGAGGACTTAATTCCCAACTACCCCAGTCTCCCCGGTCAGAGCACTCGGTTATTTCTACCACGCCCAACCGGTTGACTGACGAGGAGGGATAATTCCTCACCTTTGAACCATAGCCTTGGTCCAGGCCTGCATATTCAGAAACCTTCCGGAATCCTTATTCACAGGTAACCTACATTTCTGTAGGCCGTCCCACTATCCGCCACCTGTGGACCCGCCCGGTTGCTCAGGCCAGCTTGCCGGGTACTGATATAATAGAAATGCAATTAATAATTTAGGTAGGAATACTATTTTCATGGTTTATACACAAGAATAAATATAAGCACATAATTTTAATAAAATCAAATTTATCTCCCAAATGCATTGACATCACGGCGGCAAAAACTGAGAATAATACATCCTAAATGTAAGCTAACCTACTGCATTTATAGTAGCTAGTTGCCTTTACTTCGTATAATTAACTAGATCTTCCGATAGTTAGGCAATTATATGCCTAAAGTATGCCTAACTAGAGAAATTTTTGAATTACGTAAAATTAGCTACCTATTAAAAGGTAAAAGCAGTGTTTATTGTATATTTATTTTACCTGTTTTCACAAGTTTCATATTTTGAGATGTGTTGAGATATCAGAAGGGGGACGTTTTTAACGCTTAAAAACAAACGTAAAAATGTGACCATAAAGTCAGGTAAAGAATAACGATCAATTATGAAGTCGAATGAAATGAATGAAAGTCTGGGTTACTTACATCCTTGGTTTATAAACTCAAACATAGAACTTCAACTGAAAGGAAACATATAATTTAACTTAAAAAAGTCTTTAATTATACATTTCTAACAACATATGGTTTCATCCTGTTTATTTGATGCATTTTCCACAGTCGTATAGCTGAAAGCGTATAAAAGCTCTGAACCTTGAGCACTTGGATGTACCAGGCATAAATGTAATATTTCTCGGAGGCGTTCATAATACAACTCATTTTTTTTTTTATAAAAAGGAACAATAAAAAGGTCTATGGGATGTAATAGCATGTTATATGTTTTGGTCCCATTACTTAAACACAAAAGGTCACTCGATGTGTGAAAAATAGGAACGATTATTTTTTCACAAAGATTTTTAGCATACTGAGTATGACAGGAATGCATTACCAGTGGAAACTTAGGTTGAAAAGTACAATAAATTATAATGTATGGCAAATATGAGAACATAATATCCCGTCAGTATAAGCTTAGTTTATATTATCAGTACAATAAATTATAATGTATGACAAATATGAGAACATATTATCCGGTCAGTATAAGCTTAGTTTATATTATCAGTACAATAAATTATAAAGTATGACAAATATGAGAACATAATACCAAGTCAGTATTAGCTTAGTTTATATTATCAGTACAATAAATTATAATGTATGACAAATATGAGGACATAATATCCCGTCAGTATAAGCTTAGTTTATATTATCAGTACAATAAATTATAAAGTATGACAAATATGAGAACATAATACCAAGTCAGTATTAGCTTAGTTTATATTATCAGTAAAATAAATTATAATGTATGACAAATATGAGGACATAATATCCCGTCAGTATAAGCTTAGTTTATATTATCAGTACAATAAATTATAAAGTATGACAAATATGAGAACATAATACCAAGTCAGTATTAGCTTAGTTTATATTATCAGTACAATAAATTATAATGTATGACAAATATGAGGACATAATATCCCGTCAGTATAAGCTTAGTTTATATTATCAGTACAATAAATTATAATGTATGACAAATATGAGAACATATTATCCGGTCAGTATAAGCTTAGTTTATATTATCAGTACAATAAATTATAATGTATGGCAAATATGAGAACATAATATCCCGTCAGTATAAGCTTAGTTTATATTATCAGTACAATAAATTATAATGTATGACAAATATGAGAACATATTATCCGGTCAGTATAAGCTTAGTTTATATTATCAGTACAATAAATTATAATGTATGACAAATATGAGAACATATTATCCGGTCAGTATAAGCTTAGTTTATATTATCAGTACAATAAATTATAATGTATGGCAAATATGAGAACATAATATCCCGTCAGTATAAGCTTAGTTTATATTATCAGTACAATAAATTATAATGTATGACAAATATGAGAACATAATATCCCGTCAGTATAAGCTTAGTTTATATTATCAGTACAATAAATTATAATGTATGGCAAATATGAGAACATAATATCCCGTCAGTATAAGCTTAGTTTATATTATCAGTACAATAAATTATAATGTATGACAAATATGAGAACATAATATCCCGTCAGTATAAGCTTAGTTTATATTATCAGTACAATAAATTATAATGTATGGCAAATATGAGAACATAATATCCCGTCAGTATAAGCTTAGTTTATATTATCAGTACAATAAATTATAATGTATGACAAATATGAGAACATATTATCCGGTCAGTATAAGCTTAGTTTATATTATCAGTACAATAAATTATAATGTATGGCAAATATGAGAACATAATATCCCGTCAGTATAAGCTTAGTTTATATTATCAGTACAATAAATTATAATGTATGACAAATATGAGAACATATTATCCCGTCAGTATAAGCTTAGTTTATATTATCAGTACAATAAATTATAATGTATGACAAATATGAGAACATATTATCCGGTCAGTATAAGCTTAGTTTATATTATCAGTACAATAAATTATAATGTATGACAAATATGAGAACATATTATCCGGTCAGTATAAGCTTAGTTTATATTATCAGTACAATAAATTATAATGTATGGCAAATATGAGAACATAATATCCCGTCAGTATAAGCTTAGTTTATATTATCAGTACAATAAATTATAATGTATGACAAATATGAGAACATATTTTCCGGTCAGTATAAGCTTAGTTTATATTATCAGTACAATAAATTATAATGTATGGCAAATATGAGAACATAATATCCCGTCAGTATAAGCTTAGTTTATATTATAAGTACCATAAATTATAATGTATGACAAATATGAGAACATATTATCCGGTCAGTATAAGCTTAGTTTATATTATCAGTACAATAAATTATAATGTATGGCAAATATGAGAACATAATATCCCGTCAGTATAAGCTTAGTTTATATTATCAGTACAATAAATTATAATGTATGACAAATATGAGAACATATTATCCGGTCAGTATAAGCTTAGTTTATATTATCAGTACAATAAATTATAATGTATGGCAAATATGAGAACATAATATCCCATCAGTATAAGCTTAGTTTATATTATCAGTACAATAAATTATAATGTATGACAAATATGAGAACATATTATCCGGTCAGTATAAGCTTAGTTTATATTATCAGTACAATAAATTATAATGTATGACAAATATGAGAACATATTATCCGGTCAGTATAAGCTTAGTTTATATTATCAGTACAATAAATTATAATGTATGACAAATATGAGAACATAATATCCCGTCAGTATAAGCTTAGTTTATATTATCAGTACAATAAATTATAATGTATGGCAAATATGAGAACATAATATCCCGTCAGTATAAGCTTAGTTTATATTATCAGTACAATAAATTATAATGTATGACAAATATGAGAACATATTATCCGGTCAGTATAAGCTTAGTTTATATTATCAGTACAATAAATTATAATGTATGACAAATATGAGGACATAATATCCCGTCAGTATAAGCTTAGTTTATATTATCAGTACAATAAATTATAAAGCATGACAAATATGAGAACATAATACCAAGTCAGTATTAGCTTAGTTTATATTATCAGTACAATAAATTATAATGTATGACAAATATGAGGACATAATATCCCGTCAGTATAAGCTTAGTTTATATTATCAGTACAATAAATTATAAAGTATGACAAATATGAGAACATAATACAGAGTCAGTATTAGCTTAGTTTATATTATCAGTACAATAAATTATAATGTATGACAAATATGAGGACATAATATCCCGTCAATATAAGCTTAGTTTATATTATCAGTACAATAAATTATAATGTATGACAAATATGAGAACATATTATCCGGTCAGTATTAGCTTAGTTTATATTATCAGTACAATAAATTATAATGTATGACAAATATGAGGACATAATATCCCGTCAGTATAAGCTTAGTTTATATTATCAGTACAATAAATTATAATGTATGACAAATATGAGGACATAATATCCCGTCAGTATAAGCTTAGTTTATATTATCAGTACAATAAATTATAATGTATGGCAAATATGAGAACATAATATCCCGTCAGTATAAGCTTAGTTTATATTATCAGTACAATAAATTATAATGTATGACAAATATGAGGACATAATATCCCGTCAGTATAAGCTTAGTTTATATTATCAGTACAATAAATTATAATGTATGACAAGTATGAGAACATAATATCCGGTCAGTATAAGCTTAGTTTATATTATCAGTACAATAAATTATAATGTATGACAAATATGAGAACTTTATATGCGGTCAGTATAAGCTTAGTTTATATTATCAGTACAATAAATTATAATGTATGACAAATATGAGAACATAATATCCGGTCAGTATAAGCTTAGTTTATATTATCAGTACAATAAATTATAATGTATGACAAATATGAGGACATAATATCCCGTCAGTATAAGCTTAGTTTATATTATCAGTACAATAAATTATAATGTATGGCAAATATGAGAACTTTATATGCGGTCAGTATAAGCTTAGTTTATATTATCAGTACAATAAATTATAATGTATGACAAATATGAGAACATAATATCCGGTCAGTATAAGCTTAGTTTATATTATCAGTACAATAAATTATAATGTATGACAAATATGAGGACATAATATCCCGTCAGTATAAGCTTAGTTTATATTATCAGTACAATAAATTATAATGTATGACAAATATGAGAACATAATATCCCGTCAGTATAAGCTTAGTTTATATTATCAGTACAATAAATTATAATGTATGACAAATATGAGAACATAATATCCGGTCAGTATAAGCTTAGTTTATATTATCAGTACAATAAATTATAATGTATGACAAATATGAGGACATAATATCCCGTCAGTATAAGCTTAGTTTATATTATCAGTACAATAAATTATAATGTATGACAAATATGAGAACATAATATCCGGTCAGTATAAGCTTAGTTTATATTATCAGTACAATAAATTATAATGTATGACAAATATGAGGACATAATATCCCGTCAGTATAAGCTTAGTTTATATTATCAGTACAATAAATTATAAAGTATGACAAATATGAGAACATAATATCCCGTCAGTATAAGCTTAGTTTATATTATCAGTACAATAAATTATAATGTATGACAAATATGAGGACATAATATCCCGTCAGTATAAGCTTAGTTTATATTATCAGTACAATAAATTATAATGTATGACAAATATGAGGACATAATATCCCGTCAGTATAAGCTTAGTTTATATTATCAGTACAATAAATTATAATGTATGACAAATATGAGGACATAATATCCCGTCAGTATAAGCTTAGTTTATATTATCAGTACAATAAATTATAATGTATGACAAATATAAGAACATAATATCCTGTCAGTATAAGCTTTGTTTATATTATCAGTACGATAAATTATAATGTATGACAAATATGAGAACATAATATCCCGTCAGTATAAGCTTTGTTTATATTATCAGTACGATAAATTATAATGTATGACAAATATGAGAACATAATATCCCGTCAGTATAAGCTTAGTTTATATTATCAGTACAATAAATTATAATGTATGACAAATATGAGGACATAATATCCCGTCAGTATAAGCTTAGTTTATATTATCAGTACAATAAATTATAATGTATGGCAAATATGAGATCTTTATATGCGGTCAGTATAAGCTTAGTTTATATTATCAGTACAATAAATTATAATGTATGACAAATATGAGAACATAATATCCGGTCAGTATAAGCTTAGTTTATATTATCAGTACAATAAATTATAATGTATGACAAATATGAGGACATAATATCCCGTCAGTATAAGCTTAGTTTATATTATCAGTACAATAAATTATAATGTATGACAAATATGAGAACATAATATCCCGTCAGTATAAGCTTAGTTTATATTATCAGTACAATAAATTATAATGTATGACAAATATGAGGACATAATATCCCGTCAGTATAAGCTTAGTTTATATTATCAGTACAATAAATTATAATGTATGACAAATATAAGAACATAATATCCCGTCAGTATAAGCTTTGTTTATATTATCAGTACGATAAATTATAATGTATGACAAATATGAGAACATAATATCCCGTCAGTATAAGCTTAGTTTATATTATCAGTACGATAAATTATAATGTATGACAAATATGAGAACATAATACCCCGTCAGTATTAGCTTAGTTTATATTATCAGTACAATAAATTATAATGTATGACAAATATAAGAACATAATATCCCGTCAGTATAAGCTTAGTTTATATTATCAGTACAATAAATTATAATGTATGACAAATATGAGAACATATTATCCGGTCAGTATAAGCTTAGTTTATATTATCAGTACAATAAATTATAATGTATGACAAATTTGAGGACATAATATCCCGTCAGTATAAGCTTAGTTTATATTATCAGTACAATAAATTATAATGTATGACAAATATAAGAACATAATATCCCGTCAGTATAAGCTTAGTTTATATTATCAGTACGATAAATTATAATGTATGACAAATATGAGAACATAATATCCCGTCAGTATAAGCTTAGTTTATATTATCAGTACGATAAATTATAATGTATGATAAATATGAGGACATAATATCCCGTCAGTATAAGCTTAGTTTATATTATCAGTACAATAAATTATAATGTATGACAAATTTAAGAACATAATATCCCGTCAGTATAAGCTTAGTTTATATTATCAGTACAATAAATTATAATGTATGACAAATATGAGGACATAATATCCCGTCAGTATAAGTTTAGTTTATATTATCAGTACGATAAATTATAATGTATGACAAATATAAGAACATAATATCCCGTCAGTATAAGCTTAGTTTATATTATCAGTACGATAAATTATAATGTATGACAAATATGAGAACATATTATCCGGTCAGTATAAGCTTAGTTTATATTATCAGTACAATAAATTATAATGTATGACAAATATGAGAACATATTATCCGGTCAGTATAAGCTTAGTTTATATTATCAGTACAATAAATTATAATGTATGACAAATATGAGAACATATTATCCGGTCAGTATAAGCTTAGTTTATATTATCAGTACAATAAATTATAATGTATGACAAATATGAGGACATAATATCCGGTCAGTATAAGCTTAGTTTATATTATCAGTACAATAAATTATAATGTATGACAAATATGAGGACATAATATCCCGTCAGTATAAGCTTAGTTTATATTATCAGTACAATAAATTATAAAGTATGACAAATATGAGAACATAATACCAAGTCAGTATTAGCTTAGTTTATATTATCAGTACAATAAATTATAATGTATGACAAATATGAGGACATAATATCCCGTCAGTATAAGCTTAGTTTATATTATCAGTACGATAAATTATAATGTATGACAAATATGAGAACATATTATCCGGTCAGTATAAGCTTAGTTTATATTATCAGTACAATAAATTATAATGTATGACAAATATGAGAACATATTATCCGGTCAGTATAAGCTTAGTTTATATTATAAGTACAATAAATTATAATGTATGATAAATATGAGGACATAATATCCGGTCAGTATAAGCTTAGTTTATATTATAAGTACAATAAATTATAATGTATGATAAATATGAGGACATAATATCCGGTCAGTATAAGCTTAGTTTATATTATCAGTACGATAAATTATAATGTATGACAAATATGAGAACATATTATCCGGTCAGTATAAGCTTAGTTTATATTATCAGTACGATAAATTATAATGTATGACAAATATGAGAACATATTATCCGGTCAGTATAAGCTTAGTTTATATTATCAGTACAATAAATTATAATGTATGACAAATATGAGAACATATTATCCGGTCAGTATAAGCTTAGTTTATATTATAAGTACAATAAATTATAATGTATGATAAATATGAGGACATAATATCCGGTCAGTATAAGCTTAGTTTATATTATCAGTACAATAAATTATAATGTATGACAAATATGAGAACATATTATACGGTCAGTATAAGCTTAGTTTATATTATCAGTACAATAAATTATAATGTATGGCAAATATGAGAACATATTATCCGGTCAGTATAAGCTTAGTTTATATTATCAGTACAATAAATTATAATGTATGACAAATATGAGAACATATTATCCGGTCAGTATAAGCTTAGTTTATATTATCAGTACAATAAATTATAATGTATGACAAATATGAGAACATATTATCCGGTCAGTATAAGCTTAGTTTATATTATCAGTACAATAAATTATAATGTATGACAAATATGAGAACATATTATCCGGTCAGTATAAGCTTAGTTTATATTATCAGTACAATAAATTATAATGTATGACAAATATGAGAACATATTATCCGGTCAGTATAAGCTTAGTTTATATTATCAGTACAATAAATTATAATGTATGACAAATATGAGAACATATTATCCGGTCAGTATAAGCTTAGTTTATATTATCAGTACAATAAATTATAATGTATGACAAATATGAGAACATATTATACGGTCAGTATAAGCTTAGTTTATATTATCAGTACAATAAATTATAATGTATGACAAATATGAGAACATAATATCCCGTCAGTATAAGCTTAGTTTATATTATCAGTACAATAAATTATAATGTATGACAAATATGAGAACATATTATACGGTCAGTATAAGCTTAGATTATATTATCTGTACAATAAATTATAATGTATGACAAATATGAGGACATAATATCCCGTCAGTATAAGCTTAGTTTATATTATCAGTACAATAAATTATAAAGTATGACAAATATGAGAACATAATACCAAGTCAGTATTAGCTTAGTTTATATTATCAGTACAATAAATTATAATGTATGACAAATATGAGGACATAATATCCCGTCAGTATAAGCTTAGTTTATATTATCAGTACGATAAATTATAATGTATGACAAATATAAGAACATAATATCCCGTCAGTATAAGCTTAGTTTATATTATCAGTACAATAAATTATAAAGTATGATAAATATGAGAACATAATACCAAGTCAGAATTAGCTTAGTTTATATTATCAGTACAATAAATTATAATGTATGACAAATATGAGGACATAATATCTCGTCAGTATAAGCTTAGTTTATATTATCAGTACGATAAATTATAATGTATGACAAATATAAGAACATAATATCCCGTCAGTATAAGCTTAGTTTATATTATCAGTACGATAAATTATAATGTATGACAAATATAAGAACATAATATCCGGTCAGTATGAGCTTAGTTTATATTATCAGTACAATAAATTATAATGTATGACAAATATGAGGACATAATATCCCGTCAGTATAAGCTTAGTTTATATTATCAGTACGATAAATTATAATGTATGACAAATATAAGAACATAATATCCCGTCAGTATAAGCTTAGTTTATATTATCAGTACGATAAATTATAATGTATGACAAATATGAGAACATATTATCCGGTCAGTATAAGCTTAGTTTATATTATCAGTACAATAAATTATAATGTATGACAAATATGAGAACATAATATCCGGTCAGTATAAGCTTAGTTTATATTATCAGTACAATAAATTATAATGTATGACAAGTATGAGAACATAATATCCGGTCAGTATAAGCTTAGTTTATATTATCAGTACAATAAATTATAATGTATGACAAATATGAGAACTTTATATGCGGTCAGTATAAGCTTAGTTTATATTATCAGTACAATAAATTATAATGTATGACAAATATGAGAACATAATATCCGGTCAGTATAAGCTTAGTTTATATTATCAGTACAATAAATTTTAATGTATGACAAATATGAGGACATAATATCCGGTCAGTATAAGCTTAGTTTATATTATCAGTACAATAAATTATAATGTATGACAAATATGAGGACATAATATCCGGTCAGTATAAGCTTAGTTTATATTATCAGTACAATAAATTATAATGTATGACAAATATGAGGACATAATATCCCGTCAGTATAAGCTTAGTTTATATTATCAGTACAATAAATTATAATGTATGACAAATATGAGGACATAATATCCGGTCAGTATAAGCTTAGTTTATATTATCAGTACAATAAATTATAATGTATGACAAATATGAGGACATAATATCCGGTCAGTATAAGCTTAGTTTATATTATCAGTACAATAAATTATAATGTATGACAAATAGTAGAACATAATATCCCGTCAGTATAAGCTTATGTTTACGTAAATTCTTTATCTAGTGGGTAAGGATAAAAACATGTGATGTAAAACACAGTCTGTAATCTCAATTTATACTTCGGCCAATACAGAAAACTTGTATTTTACTTTTTAATAAATATTAACAATATAAATATAGTTACATATCCTATGCGTTAAAGCAGCTGTTCTACCACAAAACCTATTATATAAAATCAATTTGTTAATGAAGTCATATGTTATAACTTATTTTAGGACAAATATGACCAAATTACTATATTGAATGTTTTATTTTTTTGTGGAAAGCTTTCTCTCATATAATACTAGCATTATTAATTATATTTATTAATGAATTATTATTTGAAAAACTTCAAATTTTTAAATAATATATTAGAACTTGGGCTGATGAATAAAAAGCATTTTAATAACGGTTGGATATTTGTACAATATATATATATATATATATATATATATATATATATATATAGAGAGAGAGAGAGAGAGAGAGAGAGAGAGAGAGATAGAGAGAGAGGAGCGAAGAGAGATAACTAATAAAAGGCATTGAAAAAACATTGAATTACGAGTTGTATCATAATTTGCAATAACACGATAATTTAAAATAATTCGTACTCCTAAACCTACCCCCCTTAGTCAGAAATTTTAAGTCAACAAATTCGTTTGACAGACAATCTGTCCCAGTAGACTATAATGTTGTAACTCTCATTCGATCTATTATTATTATTATTAAAATTATTATTTCTTCCGTATTCATTACACTTTATACCAAAACATAGATTCATCGTTTGTAAAAAATAAATTAAATCAGGTTATAGATACAACCTAACTCAAGAAAACAAAAAAAAACTTTTCTGAACTAATTAAATATTTCAAGTGTCATACTTACAAGAACCAAAGAACATATAACATATTCGGTAACGGCCTTTGTGGGAGGTTTATTCGGGTGGCAATTTAGGGTCGCAAAAGAGTTTTTGTAATTATAGGTCAACTCATAAATATATTTGTAGGAACTAAAAAAAAAAGTATTGTACAGTGTAGAGCGGGTTGACGGGTGTATTGAAAACAACCAACCAATGTAATTAAAATAGGTTTTTATAACTGAAAACTACAATTTTATTTTCATTGGGTTTTGAAAATTACGTCATCCAAGTGACGACCTTGGCGAGCGATACATATATTAAGTCTTTCGATCAAATTTC
Source organism: Prosapia bicincta (assembly GCA_036971475.1). Taxonomy (NCBI): domain Eukaryota; kingdom Metazoa; phylum Arthropoda; class Insecta; order Hemiptera; family Cercopidae; genus Prosapia; species Prosapia bicincta. The sequence goes on from JBAIZL010000006.1 coordinate 51,557,322, forward strand.
TATAAACTCTTTTCACCATATCTTGCTTCATTATAGGGATTACATCTCTAAATGCCTCCTTGAGGAGCCTCAAAAATCCTAGGTCAAACTTTATAACCTCAGCTTTGAGATACCCCTAAAGAACCAAATTCAAATCAGGGGACCACGGAACATCCCCTCGTAAAGAAATCAGGCGGCCGGGAAACAGTTCTTGGAGAATTGGGCGTGAACTACAGGTTGTATGAGCCGTGGCACCATCTTGTTGACACCAAAACGCTTGTGTGTCACGTTTGTCCCTATACTCTTCCATTGTGGGGGGTTAGAAATGTTTCCAGCATCTCACAATAGCGCACAGTAACAGTTGAACCTTGAAACTCAAATAAGGAAGGTCTAATAATGCCTGTGGAGAATTCAGCGCACTAAACGCTCACTTTGGGGCTCTGAAGAGGTCTATCGTGAAGTATAAGAGGGTTTTCAGTCTCCCAGTAACGGGCGGGTTGGGGCAGAATGGACTCCCCAGTTTCAAACAATCACTGAAGAGTCATGCACAAATAACATACATATTCATGATAATATAATTTGAGTGTAATGGACGTTTGGTATTTCAGAATATATCTACCATCTTCATAAAACGACAAAAATACTTTTACTTACAAGTTATGCAAAAATTGTCTTCTTTTTACGCTTTTTCTGTTTGTATTCATTTTGCACTTATGTGCAAAGACACTTCTTCAAACATGAACGTCAAGCCATCTTTATCCTTCCTCCCGAGTAGGGTATACTATTTTCTCATGCCCGGGGAAGAAAGAGGCTATTTTGTTTTCACTGGTGATTGAGAAACTGATACTTTCTCTCAAGAGAGAGGAAAGTATTTATCTCTAGATTCTAAAATATGTCTATTATATTTTTTTGTTTAGAAGGTTTCTAACTAAATACTTTTTTTTAATGAAGTTTAAATTTGAGAATTTAGTAAAGTTTTACAGTAGTGTATATGTTTTAATATTGGTAAATGTATTTGTATTAATTTATCTTTACCTTTTCAGTAAGAAGTTTTACCCGTCTAAATGCTAAAGCTTAAGTCTGGCGCTGATATATAAAATGTGCTCCTACAATGCAAATCAGATATATAGTTTCACCACAACCTATCTTCTAACTAACTAGTACTTCGAAAAACTTGGGATCAATATTTTTTTTAAATAATTTATTACAAATTAGTTGCAATCGTGTGGTAAGCGATTAAAACTATTTTTTTTTCAATCAGTGTGGTAGGCGGGAAACATTTGAGAGTCTTGGTAAATTTACGTCTGAGTTACAGCTTTGTATAATTCTTACGGGAATGCGTCAATCAAGCAGCCACATTCACATTATATTAAATTTATGGAAAATTATTAGAAGATAAACATAGGTGCAGTTAGAATAAAAAATTATGCACCGTTGTAAATGCACAAAAAGAATATATTTTGATTATATATAAGGTTACATATTATATAAAGTATTTATTATGACAATTATTTTGTCATCTCATTGCAATATGAAAATATCTTCATTGTTGTGTTTGAATTCAGACGTATCCTTTTTGTTGCCCTTATTTTTCTTTTGTAAATTACGTTTTGTCTTTTTATTTTGTTTTTTACCTTTTTTGGCCTTTACTTTTGAACCGGTTCTTTTAGAAACATCAATTTTGACTTTCCGAAACGACTTAACAGATTTGGGGGGTTTTGTTCCATTTATTGCTTTATATCCAGGCGGTAATGGAGCTTCTTCTTTGCAGTACTTCACATCGTTGGTATCTCGTTCCGTAGTGACTTTTTCCGTAGGGACTTTTTCCGTAGTGACTTTTTCCGTAGTGTCTTTAACTGTAGTGTCTTTAACTGTAGTATGTTTTGCAGTAGTAAGTTTTTCTGTAGTAACTTGTTTCGTAGTAATTTCTTCACTTGTAATTTCCTCTGTTGTACTTTGTTCTGTTGTACTTTCTTCTGTTGTACTTTCTTCTGTTGTACTTTCTTCGTTTTCATCTGTTTTTTGTTTAGTTTCTTCTTTGTGTGCTGTAGCATTGTGTGCTATAGATGTTGCGTTTTCCTTATTAAACTCTTTTTTATCATCCTCGCTCTCACCGTCAGCGTTTTGATTTAACAATTTCTTCTTAGGTTTTATATTTTCGTAACGTTGTGTTGTGCGAGCAGCGTCTAGATTCTTTTCACGCCCGGCATTAGAACTGCCTTTCTTCGAGGGCGGTGGATATATACGATCTACAGCTTCGCCGATCCACTTTCCGACCAAGTCTGCGACTACCGCCAAAGGCGTATCGTTCTTAACTTTTGGGAAGTCGGGCAAGGCGCGGATCTTAGGATATTTCAGGTCCAACAGGTCTGAAAGTTTGTGAGGCGCTGAGTCGCCCATTTGTAAAGCGTCATTCACGTCTCTCCAAATGGCCATGGCCTCCATTATTACAAGGTTGGCTTTTTCGTTTGATGTAAGCGACGCCATTTTCTTACCGGTTAGGTAATTTGATCTTGGACTTATGTAGTTTTCACTGACACTGTGATTTTTATCCATCATACGCCTTTGTCCCAAGGGAGCTTTTTGCGTTACCTTTTCGGTTTTCACTGTAACCTTCTTTCCTTTTTTTGATTTTTTAGGTTTGGCTTTATCAGTGGGCTTAGTGTTTTTAAAGTCTTTTTCTTTGTTCTTCACTTTAACATTGCCTGCAATTTCCTTAACAACTTTACTTCTCTTTAATCGCAGACCCTTATTTTCATGAATCGCTGTGTTGTTGATTTGTGCAATCCAACTAATGATATCCTTTAGATCGTATTCCTGGCCTTCAACGGGAAGCTCGACCTTACAATGGAGTTGCTGCACACAAAGTAGCAGTAGAACCACCACACTGGCGTAGCCGATTGCTTGCATCTGTGGAAGAAATTATGCGCAATGAAAACAGAGCTATAACATTATGCCATACTCAAAATAAAAAAAGACAATATACAAAATGAAGATAGGTTAGGTTCTAACAATAATTGATTTAAATTGCTCGATTATCATTTATTTTGTTAAATTAGTTGTAATGTATAATGATTACTATAAATATTAGTGGATAGGGGTTGATCAACGTATCGAAAACCAAGCATTACCCTCTAAAGTTCATTTATATTTTAAAATACAATATTATTTAAGGAAATACAAGTACAAAATAGGTTTTACATTACCAATATAACAAAATCTTACAATTAACACTTCAATTATTTTTCAAACGTCAAAGGTTTTTACATTCGGGGTAAAACCTTTAACCATCTCGCTACCTTACACGTACAAGCAATGCATTTTGTAAAATATTTTTCAATATTGTTTGCAATGTTTTTTTTAAAATAATTTATACGTATAATATTATTGTAATATGTTTTATTTGTAGTATCGTAGCTTTTCTAGATAAATACCTCTGAAGAGAACATGTGTTACATCTCAAAACATTCGGAAATAATTTTCAATGTTAGAATTCTCGGTAATAGGATCAAACCCTTTTTAAATTCTTTAATTACACAGGTGCTAAATAAGTCTAAAATGTATTAAACGGGATTGGTGAACTTTTTAGACTGATATTAATTAGGAACTGTTTACAAGAGCCAAATTCTGTCATTTTTAAAGTGAGCATATTTATTTTTAGCGCCTTTATATCAATTAAATTCAATCAATTTTATCAAGTGACTTCAAAATACAGCATTTTATTGATGCAATGAAATTAAAATATGCACGAATATAAATACGCTACTGAAATGTATCAAATCTGATGTTCAACTAATTGGTTTGCCATTAAATTCGTGCCATTTATAAAAAAATACCAATTTTCTTATTAGCTCACACTCTCCTTAAGTATATGTCGTTCAAAATTTCAATCGTTAAAACCTATTTTCTGTTCCTCCGCTTATGTTCAAATAAATGCTTTTAAAATTGTAGTGATGACACTTGATGGTAAACAAGTTTTTTTAAAAAATATTATACACTTGAAAATATAATGAAATTATTTTAGTTTTATATTCCAGAAAACATTTTCACAACAGGGGCAAGGTATGCAATTTAATTACTTCATTGCATTTAGCTGATAATGAATGATTTAATAAAACACTTGACTTTTATGTTATAGGTTATGTGGTAGAACCTGTCTTAACACATAGGTTATGTTACTTTATAATGATTTTAAATACTTAATGAAAAGTAACTAAAATACAATTTTTATTTGGTGACCCTCGTAGGGGGAGGATTTTAAATTTAATTCGTTTTAATTACTTGTTTTAAACTATTTAGCAAACAAACTAGATAAAGTTAAAATGCGTTTTATGCTTCCGTATATTTTGGCATTCATAAAGACAAAAATAAACAAAAAATGAGAAAAAACTAAGTGACAGGACAATTGAGGAATATACTTAGTGACGAAATGAATGTTACTGAACTTTCCGGAGAAGGTTTTTGAACTTCGAGATACTATATCTATAAATACTTCATCCCCCAAAAAGATCTGTATTGTGTAGGAGGAAGACATTTGTTTTAAAGCTAATTTTAAAATGAGATACAAGGCAGAACTTATAACATTTCAAGTTTGGCGTTGTATACATTTATTAAAATAATTTTTATAATAAATAAATTTTTATTGAAAGGTCACAATCTTGTTCTTTGTATTATATATTTCATTGAGGTTTTAATATTTCGCCAAGAAGCGTTAATATTTCTCTGTACCGTATTTTGAAGCAACTGAAACATGCCTACATTGGATTCCTTTTCACATCCCCACAGTCGCCTTCCCTATAGCAAAATTAGTTTTAAAGTCTATTTATAGATTTTTATTTTATTTACTCGTGAGAGGTTTGAGTTTCTACCCAAGAGCTGATTGTGCTTACAGCATTTATATTTAATATATCCTTCTCTCTCTAGTTTTGCATCTGGGTTCATTTCTAGAAATCTAGCTTTATTTTCATATAGAATGATGATTCAGTTAACATGGAATAGCTCTTTCAATACCTTATTTGTGAAGCCGATGTGGACTGACGTCACTTCATTCAGATGATTTTCCATTTATCAGTTCATTGTAGTAGATTGTATGTAATAGTTGATGACAGAAACATATTACTTTTGCATGTATTAAAGTAGTCGTCGTTTAAAATGGTGTAGTTTGTAATTATAAATAAATAAGATCTTTTAAGCCAGAAAAATATTTTATTTATGTCCTGATGTAAGTTTCGATTGCAAATCAACTATCATCAGAGGAATTTACAACAAGAGGAGTCTTGTAGCTAGTTCTTTGAAGATTATTACTTTTCAATCGAAATGTATATCAGAATATTAATGAAATGTTTTTGTGCTTTAAGTAGTTTTATTTATTGCTAACTATAATTTAAACGGATTGATTGTATTGCATCGCGAATAAAGGTTATTGATGAATACATTTTATTTTTAAAATTAGGCCTAATAAGAACTTGAAACAAATGCGGGGAAATTTTGTATCATAAATAGATGAACCTCTTAACCACGAAAACTTTTTTTTTTAAATCCTAATGTACATGTCGCAAACAATGCAATCATCTTTAGTATAAACTATACAACAATAACTCACTTGTAATTCAAGAGTTATTCTTGAAATAACTTCATCTGAAGATGACTACTATGGAATCTAAATGTACATAAAGATTTTAATAATGTGTTAGAAGTAGCTCTAATGTTCATAAAGACTTCGTTTATTGATTGAGAAAAGTAAGTTTTCATATCAATTTTTTCATTAAATAATATTGAAAACACTATTTAGAAAACTATATTTATTTTTACATAGATTTAAACAATATTTAGACAAAACAAAATTTAAGTATTATTTAAATAATGAACATTGTTTATTGTTCATTATTTAAAACAATATTTAAAAAAAAATTTGTATTAGCTTATAAAATCATTATATATTATGACATCACACACTCACCTTTAGTACAGATTTCAAACTTCGTTCCAGCCACGTTATCGGTCTCTGCAAGACGTGCTCCCTGTCCTCATAGGCCTCATATATATATGTTTAATGAGCTGCACCTTTATTGCCAAATATTTAGGTAATTATATTGTGTCAGCATAGCTATGTTTATGGACGATGAGGAACGTTCCAGAAGGTCATAAATCTAAAATAAATAACTGCTGTAAAATGATGGTGTTTTATTACGGGATGTTGCACAATCTTTAAACGTGTGTGAAAATCTC
>JBAIZL010000006.1:51571028-51573528 GCA_036971475.1 Prosapia bicincta
ACTCTAGGTAATATTTACAGGCTGTGATCACAAGGGGACTAAACAATCATACAGAAGTATTTAAACGAGAATCTACCCCGAAATTGTAGTTTATGGTCTATATGTATACAACTTCTAGTAACTTCTAGTCGACTACTAACATAACGCTAGTACAAGACTTTTGTGCTCCATATTTATAACTTAAAATTCTACCTCTTTCAATGATCATATGGTAGACGAGTTACAAGTATAGCATATTAATATTATATGTTGTCACTTCATATACAAGTATATGTTTCTAAGTATTAAAATACCAGTATTATTAATAAATAACATAAAATGTCTCTCTAAATCCATCTACTGTTTTATGAACCGTATGAACGTTTCGGTAACAAAGCAATCATCCTCAGAGGCAATAAAATGCAATATCACTGTCCCCAATCTTACTCATTATTCCTTACTTCAAACCCATCATTACTATTGATAGGTTTTTCCCTTTGAGGATGGGTCTTTACAACCGAAAAGTGATTAGATTATTTATCCCATTATTGTGTTTGAAAATTGCATTTTATTACAAATTCATCATAGTGTTTCTTACAGTAAAAATATTAATATTACCTAGCCAGTGTATCAACAGGTATAAAATAATTTATTGGGTGTATGTGAAATATTTATTGACAAAAAACTACACTAAAAAAAGTGTTACATAACGAAGGTATGTTTTGTAGTGATGTCACTATGTTAATAAAATAAATAAAGAAATAAATAAGTATAATATATATATATATATATATATATATATATATATATATATATATATATTTATATATATATATACAAATATATATAATAAATTGAAATTATTTCAAAAAACAAGAATGCTTTTATTGCATATATTATTTAAAGTTTTTCGCCGATAAAACTGTAGCTACATTTTCAGAAAAATAATTATCTAACAAAATATTTTTTAAAAAATTCTTGAATTTACTGTCTTATCAGCAAAAAGCTTTGAATCATATATGCAATAAAAGTATTCTTGTTTTTGAAATATTTTTAATTTAATAACTTATAACAAGAAAACATATCACCATATTTAATATAATTAATATATATATATATATATATATATATATATATATATATATATTATATTAAATATGGCGATATCTTTTCTTGTAATATAGTTAATAAATTAAAAATATTTCAAAAACAAGAATACGTTTAATGAATATATTTATTCAAAGCTTTTCGCCGATAACATAGTACCAGCATCTTCAGGAAAATAATTATCTAATCTAATTTAGGATTAGATAATTATTTTCCTGAAGATGCTGGTACTATTTTATCGGCAAAAAACTTTGAATAAATATATTCATTTAAAGTATTCTTGTTTTTGAAATTATTTTAATTTATTATATATATATATATATATATATATATATATATATATATATATATATATATATATTTGTTTATATGTGTGTGTGTGTGTGTGTGTGTGTGTGTGTAAGTATACCATGTATAGATTACAAATTAGACATACAAACAAACACACACACACATGCATATATATATATATATATATATATATATATATATATATATATGTGTGTGTGTGTGTGTGTGTGTGTTATTTTCATGACAAATATGAATAAATTGTTTTATTCGAAGCCTTACATTTCCGCATATTTTTGCGTTGGCTCAGCATTTTAACTTACTGGAAGATAAAAGCAAATAGTAAAGGCTGATTGGAAGCTTAACGCCTGCTCCTTTGGTAACCGACCTGACTACCTTATTGCTACCTTGACGCACCCCCCCCCCCTTACTCTACTTAAACCATTCGAAATTATAAAAGGGATCGTTTCTATCATTTAAGTGAACCTTAAAAGGAAAGTGAAATCTAGTAAATTGTTAACAATTAATTATTTATCACAAAATAAGTTGGTTCATTTATGTATAATCACAGTGGACATGTATAATCACAGTTAAGAAAATAAATTCAAATAATCATTATATTAGCAATATTAATTTTTCTATATGGCAATAAAACCTAATTCCAATGGAATACTTAAAATTAGTGATAAAAAGTAAAATCTAGCGATTCATGAATTACAAAGGCAATTTAGTAAAAACAAAATTAACCAAAATATCTTTTTCCCTTTTAATTGGGGCATTGCAGAAAGAAATTTCATTATTATTTGAAGACAAATATCAAAAATAACACGTTGTAGATTTAACCTGCTAAATTGGATTTCCCGTTAACTTGTTTTAGTTAGTGTGTATTAAAAAAAAAAATCATAAATTTAGGATTGCTGTGTATTTGTAATATCATATTTGTAAAATTTAGGTACAATATAAATGATAAATAATATACTAGCTGGCTTGTAGGTGAAAGTTATAATTAAAGAATAAAAATATGGTACAACTCACAAATATACAATTTTTTATTTCAAACGCGTTTTAACGAATAATTTGTCGTCATCCTCAGTGAAAATACACAAATGAAATTAACTAAAATAGA
>JBAIZL010000006.1:51578528-51598528 GCA_036971475.1 Prosapia bicincta
AACCAATTTGCACAAATATAATGGAAGTGTAATAAATAAATACACAAGTAAATTTATTCTAATATTGTTTTATTTCATAATTTTTCATTTTTAACTTACTCAGTTCAAGAGCAAATTTAATTACTCAGTTCTAGAGTAAATATGGTTTTTAATATTAATTACTTTAAAAATTTTGATTTTAAAATGATTTCGAAATTGTAGGATATTTATTTTTAAATAGAATGATATTTTATAATGAAATTTAAACTCCTTTACAACATATTTCTCCCGCACATTTTTCACCTAAAATATTTATCATTATATTAACTACTACAAAAACCCTAGCGTGTAGATCAATAACGCTTAGGTCGATATTCTTGCTACTTGAAAGGAAGCTTTAAACTTCGTCCAAACAATACTGCAACTACTCCAGAGCAATATTAGAGCTACCTATGGTAAGTATGATATCTACTTAGGGTAAGTGTTCCAGCTATTTTTCACTTGGTTCTACATACTTCAAGGCAAGTATTTTTCCTATTTAAGGGCAGTATTATAGCTAATTCATAAAACTGTCATACCTACTTTAGGGCATTATTCTAGCTAGTGATTTGGGTCTTCTAGCTACTTTAAGGTAGTTTTATAAATATTTTAAAACATGTATTTTTCTTAAATAAAAGCTGGACTTTAGAGTTTTCAGGGAACTATTAGAACTACTTCAGGTAATAATCCCAGGTACATGAGATCGGTATTATTGCTTTCTTTGTTCACCTTCCTAAATACTTCTAAACACGTAGGCTACTTCTCCATATCAAAGAAGGCATTTTAGTCGCTTCAGGGCTGTATTATAGGGACTTCAGAGCTTTTAATATCTACTTTGAGCGAGTATTGAAGCTTTTCTGGATTTAGAGTTTTACTTAGTTCAAAGCACGTATTGTTACTATATTAGGACGGACTTTTAACTACTTCATAGCAGTATAATAGCTACGACTAGCAATTACAGGTGTTTTTGGCCGTATTCTAAATTCTAGAGATATTTATCCTAATCACGGCCAGCATTCTAGCTAATTTAGGACAATATTCTAGCTACTTCAGTTCAGATTATTATTATAGCAAACTCAAGCTTATACTCTACTTCTGGGAAGTGATATAGGTACATCAATACAGTAATTAGCTATAAATGGGAGTAATATAATTCCGGGCCATAAAATAGCTACTTAATCCAGGGAATGAAATAATTAGCACTTGTTTTACTATTGTAAGCCGTCCTTATGTTTCCAGTCTTATTGATATCCAGGATTGCTTTATCGTTTTTGTACAGGATCGTCTACTCTCTACGCAGGAAACGGCGCTTCCTCTATTATATATAGGAATAAATAAGTGTGTGCATACACACACGTAACATATCCTTCCCCCTTGGACAGTTGCCAAAATCTCATTTTGCTCCTTTCTGCACAGAATCCATTTAACTGTATGTAAGGGTAGCTAATCCAGGGGTTTTGTAGTTTTCTCAAGGTAGATCCTTTTTAATAAAGACGAATTTATTCTGGTTTTCTAAGGAGATTACCAAACAGTAATGTAATTAACATCTGTATAGGTCAATTCTTACCAAAGTAAGGGAAGACAAATTTAATTTGTGTTATTTTTAATAAATAATTAATATTAGTAAAAATAAAATAACATAATCTATGAGTTAAAACAGCTATTTTATTACAGCACTTACATAAAATCAGCTGATTTCTAAAGTCATATGATATCACTTATTTCAAGTCTTTATTTTAAGATTATTCAGGAAAATATTACCTTGGAATTTAATATTTTTTACGTTAATAGGTTTTTTGAAATATTAGATCATCAAAAAAACAAATACACCTGGAAGCAAGTTTGAATGGAACACTAAATTATTATTGCAAAAAGTTTACTGTTATCTTAAGGCGGTCTTAAGTTCTGTTTAAGACGTCCAATATTGTCCCTACGACCGTCCCACATACGACTAGCTCCGACCGGTTGACGGGTGTGATTTCAGCTCCCATTACTAACAGGTATAACAATTCCTTCCACACACGTTTAGATATAGCCTTGTTTTTATCCACCAAAACGCAAACACGTTTACTATTTTCACAAGGGTAGAGAAATATCGTTGAAGTTTAGTTTAGAAAGAAAACAGAAAGAGCTACTGCCTTATTAAGTTTTACCAAAGAGTTGATATTAGCTTTTAATTTTATATTTATAAAATCAACCTTAAAATGTAGGCAACACAATATAACTACTTTTGGTTAGTTTTAAAAAGCTTTCTTCGACTGCAAATGAAACTGGTTTTGTAATGGCAAATAAGAACGCAGCCAATTTTACGATTTATAAATTCCCCAAGTCTTGGTCGGCCACAAGTTTCTAATTAATTTATCAAAATAAGCCCCAAACCCGCCCTTAATGGGACTTTTCTGTGCCACTAAAGGCCGACGTAATCCGTGTGTAAGCGGCTGACAGATGGCTCCATTTTCAAGGCTTTGTCACAAAGCTGGCTTTAAGTTGCAAATGTTTACCATTAAGTCGTCGTAACACATCAAATTCAATGCAAAGATGTGACATATGGTTTGAACAATGTAATAAATATTGATAGGTGTTTTTGATAAAGTATTTAATATAGCATTTCAATTTATTATAACTATAGAGCTTCCCCTCTTGTTACGTACAAGATTAGCAACCAAATTTAAAACTAACTTCACTCTGTCCTTCAGACTTGATTCCAATCCGACGGTTCTCAGCTAGTACAAGCGTGACCTTTTTATATTTATATATAGCCATTACATTTATACAAGAAAGTTGTATCTGAGAAAATATGAGACTATTTGAAATGAAATTGTGATTATGCTTAACTAAATAAAGATATTTTAAAAAATCAGAGAATTATCGACCACCAAACCTCTAAATAACAAGTAATATATAAGAGGAAATTAAATTCATTTATACTTAGGTCAAGAAGGAAAATGATTTTGAGGTACTTTTAATAAATAATTAAAATTAATATTAAAAAAGCAATATAACCTATGCGTTACAATAACTGTTTTAACGCATAATGTATAACATAAAGTCAGCTGTTTTATGAAATCATATGTTATCACTTATAAAAGAAACAGAATTTTTGCATACATTGCCCCTTTTGTGAAAAGAGTTTCTCCCAAATATAACTAAAATTCATTCAGTAAATTTAACAAAAACAATAGTTATTTGTAAATCTGAATTAACCTCGGGTGTCAACCCCTACAATCTTCAAAAATTTATTTAAACTCTTGTGTATATATATATATATATATATATATATATATATATATATATATGTATATAAATTACAAAATTGTTTAAAGGTAGAAACATGAAATTCGCATATAATACTAATAATAAATTATTAAATATAATGAATAGTAATAAAATTATACATATGCATGAAAAAAACTGTCTATATACCTGTAAATTGTAATGTGACTGTTATAATAAGGTTGATTTAGGGCAAACTAAGAAACAACTTAAAGATAAATATAAAGAGCATTTTAATGCATATAAAAGCCAGAAATTTATAAATCTAATTTTTCTAGTCATTGTATTAATAATAATCACATATTTCCTAATATAGATAATATGATACTTATAAAAGAAATTAACACAGGCCTGAGAATGAATATTTATGAGGCTTTAGAAATACATAAATATAATACTAATAATGAGTTGATAAATGAACAAATACAAGTAAAATCTAAATTTGATACTATATTCAGTGTTTGTAATGTTATGGCAGCAAAATAAAAGTTTCAAAACATTGTAATAAATTTGGCAACGCTGTTTATTTCATCTAGTTTGCACCTATATTAATTTTATGTGTTTAATATTCCTGATGATGTTGGTACTGTTTGCCAACGAAAAGCTTTGAATTGTAAATTCAGTAATAATTCTTGTATTTGTATTTTGACTTATTTCTTTATATATATACATATATATATATATATATATATATATATATATATATATATATATACATATAATAAATTGAAAATATTTCAAAAACAAGAATACGTTTAATGAATATATTACATTTATTCAAAGCTTTTTGCCGATAAAATAGTACCAGTATCTTCAGGAAAATAATTATCAAGAGGTAATTAATTATTTTCCTGAAGATGCTAGTATTATTTTATCGGCGAAAAGCTTTGAATAAATATATTCATTAAAAGTATTCTTGTTTTTGAAATATTTTTAATTTATTAACTATATTACAAGAAACATATCACCATTTTTAATATATTTAATATATATATATATATATATATATATATATACATATATATATATATATATATATATATATATATATATATTTATATATATATATATATATAGGATTAGAGTAATTAGATTGGTAATATAAAGATAAAGGAATAATATCTTCAGGTTTGGAGATCGGCTGCTGCACTCACTTGTGCACTTCTCTCTATGGAGGCAATGGAAACTAGTTTTGTTAACTATGCTCATCTTCCTGTCTTCGGAGGTGAAGATTACAAGGCCTTGATGAAACACGGGAGAATATTTATATTAAAAAGTAACTTACTCATCGCGAGTTGCTGCGATATGCTAAAAAAAAGAATGTCTAGGAAGAAAAAATGAAAATTGAATTTAACTTGCATTATATTAATCGAAAATAGATCAATTTAAACAGGAGAAAGATTCAAAATTATTTGTTTAGTTCTATATATTTATTTGGGTGTTTATATAACTATAAATATTGTTTTGAAAATATGTTTAGGAAAGTCATTTTTAAAATTGTACATAAAAGGGTTATAATTTATTAAAAAAATATTAAGCTTTTGCAAAAAAACTTGACGAAACTCAACCCGACTTTTTTGAACAGCATAGTACAAAATTATTTAAGTAATAACAATTTGTTCAACCAATTATAATGTTCAAGATATCATTCTTAGAGTAAATGTTTATAACGCATGGACATAAAATCGTTTATTAAAACCAGGAAACAAGCCCCACATAAAAATTTGCTTCATATTTATAAATTAATTCTCAATTTATTGTTTTAAAGATTATACTAGAAAATTCCAAGAAAAATATCTCTAAGGAATTCCAAATAGCAATAAAAAAATATTTATAAAACAAAAATATTATTCATGTTACGTTAGAAATTCTTTGCCGGTGTTTCCAAATTCTTTATTCTTTTTATAGTGATAAAATCGTCCTTAAAAATGCGGATGTTTAAAATAATAAAACTTTTAGTTCTTGACAAATAATAGTTTTTTAGTCATTTGAACAAGGTTTTATGGAGCAGTTAACACGATAACAAATTGTTAGGAATTTGGTCGTATATTTTAATCACTTGTTTGTAACATTAATAAATTTAGAGAAAAATATATAAGCAACCCGAAGAAAAATCCGTTTTGTTTTAGTTGTGTTGATTTTGAAAACGTTTGGCGTTTCTATAAAGGTGAGACAATATTTTTTTTCAAATCAAATTTATCAGTTTAATTAAAAATGAAATGAATCTATTTAAATAGATTAAGTTGTATTTAAAATGAGTCATTTTTATAGAATATATTAGATTTAAAATGATGCATTGAAGTCTAAAAGCGTTTACTCAGAGAATAAACAGGTTTCCGCACTCGATATTCGAGCTGAGCTGCTGTTAAAACGAAAGTTTTTTTCGTCCTTTTGGAAGGACATTTATATGATGCAGAGGTATGGACAGTGGTGTTGTGCGGGGCATTTTTCTAATAAACTAAGGAGATAAAGGAAAATAACTGTCAATTTTGTACATTTTTCTCAAGACGAAAATATATTACATACGCAAATGCGATTATTTAATGCTATACATGAAATTGCTCTACAGAATTACAATTTTTATCTACGTGTCATAAATCTAACAATAACACTTTTAACGAATTCAAATTACAACAAGAATAAATATAAAATAGCTTGATGTTGGGAACAAAATAACTAAGAAGATAGGAGGGATGTGGGCACTTATGGAGGGTGTTCACAATATATCTGGAAAGCTGTGACTCAGTAAAAAGTCTCCTATTTAGCAGAGAAATTTGATTCTTGTATTATATATATATATATATATATATATATATATATATATATATATATATATATATATATGATGAATTGTTATTATCTAGAGTACATCCGTTCATTCTGCAGTCCATAAATTCGCAGTTCCGACGTTTCCCTAGAATCTAATCCAACATTGACGAGGTGAACCCAACAACGGTAGACTCGCTCTTCTACTGTATATATATATATATATATATATATATATATATATATATATATATATGTATATATATATATATATATATATATATATATATATATATATATATATATATATATATAGAGAGAGAGAGAGAGAGAGAGAGAGAGAGAGAAAGAGAGAGAGAGAGAGAGAGAGAGAAAGATATTTGCATATATTTATTTATTTATTCATAAGCATATATATTTATAGTGTATTGTAGCCAATAAAAGACTCTTTTAACATTTAATTATTAACATTTAAATTAATAAAAGGGAAAATTTTACGTGTTTTTAAATTTTGAAATAACCAAAGTAAAAGTGCAATAGTATTCTATTTATTTATAGTGTTCACTCTAGCTTGTAACTTCTTGTTTGTAACTTCTTGTTTGCTAGATTGTAATTTTGTAACAAGACCCTCTGATGATGACGACATGGTAATCAAAATGCACATAAGGGTTTAATCTGAAGTAACTTGTCAATTTGAAATTTTTTATAATTTTTGTGATATTGGGGTTCTTTCTAATATTTTCATTGTAACAAATTATTTGAACCAAAGAGGCCATCACTTTTCCATTTAGTTGTGAGTTTTCACTTGACGTGTTTAATTTAAAGGAGATAAACTTTGCTTTAAGAGATACTAAGCCACCAGCTAACACACAACTATACCCTAGCTACAATTAATTTAAAGTCGTTGGTGTGAATTTCGTTGTGTATTTTGAATAAATTTATCAGGATTAGCAAAGCTCTAAACATGATGTATATTTATAAAAGACCTAATTATTGACCGGTTAACAAGAAGCATACATTTAATCAATGAGTAAATAATTAGCTTCCAGTTTATAAAGATATTACAAATCTCAAAAATGCATTTAAATATACATTGCACCGTAGCGTAATTATATTTAATGAACCACTTAGCACTTGCTAGAATTATTTAAACCACCTTGATGTACGTATCGCTAACACAACTGGCCTCATTAGAAGGTTACAAACATAGTCATTAAGATTAAAATTTTTCTAATGAATTCGACTAGAAATTTTAGTTTCCAGATGATGTGATATTATATGATCAAAGCTATCCATTTTAATTTTATTTACTCTTCTCTGACTTGCAGTATTGGACTTTATTGTTGTTCACCATTTCTAATTACATAAATATCTGGCTACTTTACTGCATATTGTTTTTTATTATCACGATTACAATATCTAGTTTCTTGCAAATTTAGGCTTAGGGAGGAAACGTGGACGAAATAAAATTTATAACTCATCAATTTATTTTATATTATTTGACAATACTAATTAATAAATTACTGTTATTATTATTTATTATTATTGTGCAATATATGAAAAGTTATTCTATCTGCTTTAATAATAATTTATTAAAATTAATATGTGGTACTTCCTAATAAATGAGGTAATTTTGGACTCCTGACTTCCAGGATAGGTTCCTTCCAGTATTGACTTAGGTAGACAGACTTTCACTTCGATTACCAAGTTCTTTTAACTTATCAAGTTTAATTTATATTGATACTTATAATGATAAAGGTTAGGAGTTTTTTTCACACACACACACACACACACACACACACACACACACACACACACACACACACACACACACACACACACACACACACACACACACACACACACACACACACACACACATACACACACACACACACACACACACACATGTATATATATATATATATATATATATATATATATATATATATATATATATATATATACATATATAAAACGAAAGTAAATTTAATAATTTATTTTGTAGAAGATATCGTTGTTTAGAGATACATTAGACATATTTTAAAAACCAAATATTCAATTTTCCTTCCATTTTGCCTCCGATATTTTCGGAAATTCCCCCCTACTTACTATTTAAAAATGTATAGAATTTTCTGTTATTATTATAAAGGAATTGTTATTAAAATATTATTTATACTTTCTAAGTATTTTCATCCTGTTTAACTCTAAATTATATCATTTTCATAAAAACCCTTGGTGGTTTCAAAACTACCCAGTACGTTATCCTCTATTGCTGGGCAATTGCCAAAATTCTTCTGTTTATGATAATTGGGCGATAAAGCTGAATATTTATGTTAAATTACATTTTATCTTTTCAGATGGAGGTGATACCTGTCCTAACGACCATTATAATTGTGACATTCTGTTGGCAATGCGAAGCGGTTACCGACAAGAAAGCCACGGGAAACAATGAGCACGTGCTAGACTCGCGGATGGCATACAATCTAGAAGGAAACGAAAGGTTAATGAAAAGGGAAGACATTGCCGACTTCACTACAAACGGTATGAAACGGAGTCCAATCAGGAGTAGAGCAGCAATGGACCAAGGGAAATACAATAGAGCGACGAAGCGGAATACTGGAGAGATGGTTAATGACCGGAAAAGTAAAGCTGGTAAGATACAAAACAGGGCGTTAGCCACGAATGATGAAGTTCTTCTATCTCTGAACATGAAAGACATGACCGACAAAAGATTCTCGT
This sequence comes from Prosapia bicincta, assembly GCA_036971475.1. Lineage (NCBI taxonomy): Eukaryota > Metazoa > Arthropoda > Insecta > Hemiptera > Cercopidae > Prosapia > Prosapia bicincta. The sequence continues at coordinate 51,587,328 of JBAIZL010000006.1, forward strand.
CATTGACGACAAAAGAAAAGGCTGCTCTTGAAATATCGCAAGCTCTCGCCATTTGGCGGAACCTCGCCACGGCTGCCTTGTTAAGTAAAACTGGAAGGATGAATCCACCCAAGTTGCCCGCATTCCCGAGAGTACCATCCCTTCCTGCATTTCCACCGAAAATAGTGAAGGGGAGTTCGTTGGAGAAGATAGCTCAAGCAGTGTCAAAGTGGCTCGAAACGGCAGTCAACGCTGTATACCCCATGCCTGATCTTCGCCACCGTGAAGAGACTTACGCGAAGAGACTTAATAATGAATATAATGATCCTAACTATGGATATCCGGAAAACTCCGATAAGCATATAAACGATCCTAGTTACTGTGAAGATGGTGAATCGAGTAAAGACTATAACCAGGGGCCGGATGATAGCTCCTTAAATCACAATGAGGATTCTGATAAAGAACCGGTTAAATATTATCGTCCCGAGCAAGAGGGACTACTCCCGTTGAATAACCAAAATAAAAACAATGAAGATTCACAAGACAAGGGAGAGAGAAATCAGGAATCTTTCGAGAAGCCTATAGACAGTCCTAAGTACTGTGAGGATGACTACTCGAGCAAAGACTACGACAAGGAACCGGGAGGTGGAGACGAAGATTCCCAAATAGCGCCAGTTAGTACTGAAAGTCAAAATAAAACAAAACTACCAACGAAAAAAAATAACTACAATGGAAATTCAAATGACCAAAGCACCGAACAGCCACGAAACCTTATTAAACCTATAGATGAACCTAATTACTGCAAAGACGACTACACTAGCAAAGACTATGACGAGAAGAAGCCTTCGAAGGACTATTCCTACAACTACGATAAATTGGATCTAGAAGACTTTCAATTCGCTAGTGCTTCGAAAAGCAAGAATCATTTGAACCGACCCAAGGTAATTACAGGTTCCAAAACACAAGACCCGAAAGTTAAAATTAAACTTTCAGAAAGGCAGTTCAAAGATGACAAGAAATTGTCGAAAGACGCGGTGGTTGCGAATCGGAAACGAGTCATGCCGAAGCGAAATTTAGCAGAAAATATGAAACAAGAAAAATCTCTTTCCGCAGATGAAATGCTTTATATAATGCAGTAAAATACGTAATAATATTCCACTAGACATTAAATATCCACACAGATATAATATAACATATATGGTGTTGAAAATTAATCTGGTGAACTTAATTTATATCCCTTTTTTAAATAAACTGGTTCCAAGATGCTTTAGTTTAAAGGGTTGCTCTAAATTTGGTCTCAAGTTATTAAGGACACATACTTTACATAAACGTAAAAGCCACACTACTATATAGTTATTGTTTAAGGTTATCTTATTGCTATGAATTATCAGAATCAGTTTAAGTATGGAAATTTCTTAAAATTGTGAGTAGTGCTAAATAAAGAGTAACTTTGGAGTAATTGTATTTACAATAATCTTGTTTTGGAATAAATATCATTAAATATTAGTTTAACAGAAAAAATCATTTGCAATTCCTACAATGTATATGTACGTATATAGTACACTAATATATGCACATGTGGGTGCGTGTGTGTGTGTGTGTGTGTGTGTATGTGCGTGTAACAGGTTTCAACAAAGGTATAACTAAATAACAGTTAAATTTTGCATAGTCAAAAATCTTGTAAATCTACTTTAGTTTTGTAAATCCTTAAAACTATGCCTCGTGCATGTTAGCAAGTAAGTAGACACAGATACATTCCACTGTACACTTGGCGAGTCTCTCACTATCTTAATAATAGCTAGAAGAAGGTTACGTGAAGAAAACTTAATTATATGAAACGTATTTTGTTTTATACAGAACAATGATACAAAATAATCCTCAATAAACAAATCGGTTTTATTAAATATTGCAAAATAAAATATTGAAATCTTTACCAAACGAAAAAACTCCTAACTTGCAAATTGTACAATTCTCTAGGGTTTAGTTATACAAAATAAATATTTGTAAATATTAAATAAATTTGATCAACGGATTGAATAATAACAATGTAAAGTGACGACAGAACTAAACTAGATTGGGTAATAATATCTGGGTAATTAAGCAAAGTACTTGCACGTAGGAATAAGGCAGGAAATAGCTAACCGTCTAATAAACACAGAACGTGAGAAGCATTTCAATATAATTCCCAAAATAACTTTAAAGACATTTAAATGAAATAAACGTTTTTCAGAGTAGTAACGAAAGAAGAAGGAGAAAGTAGACGAAAATAGAAAGTAGAAAGTAGAATTTACGAAAGTAGAAAGATATGAATATAATTTTGTATTGTATTGTACTGTAGAAGCTGAAGAAATCAAATGGTCAGTACCCAAGTTAAGGAGCAAGATGGGGTGAGCAGTTTTATATGAAAGTATGTTGGCTTTCTTCTTCTTTATTTTGGGGACTAGTTTTTGTTTGTAAAAATCTTACCACGGACCGAGGCTAAAATACAAGAAAACCAGGGCGAAATTAAGTTTGTTAGCAATCTTCCGAGCTTTGGTTTCCAGTTTGGATGTGAGTCATCGGTAAATAACTGTATTACATGAACGGTAAATAAATTGATACCGTTTGGCGATTCCAAGTCTAAACGAATCGCCGCAACTGAGAAGACAGTTCCTGGAAGATGAGAGGAATCCTTCCAAAACGAATGAACTAAAAGGAGCTAGTGCAAAGAATACGATCATTTTAACTTCTAAGTGATGCCGAAAATTATTTGTAAAAGTTTTAAAATTTTCATATAAACCTATGATTTTTATTGAATAATGACGTCATTCTCAACAAAATATCTAGTGATCTGTTATTATAATGTACAATAATTATAATTATATATTGTCAGTTTTAAAAACGCGCTTCTACGTCCTACGACGCCCATTCTTCAGTTTTCCTGTCTATCCACTCGTCCTATTCTACGTCTCTCTCTGTTACTTCGCTGGTAGTTCCTTCTATCCAGCTCTGCATTGGACGACATCGTTTTCGTTTTATCTGTGGTTACCACTTCAGTATCTGCTTTGGGAGGCGTTCTACAGTCATCCGTGGTTCATGACCGTACCATATTAGTTGTTTAGTTTAATTACTCCGTTATTGTTTGTGTTGGGCATCAATAACTTCCATATGCTACAACACTTTCAATAAGGGTATTATATATTCTCTTTTTTTTCTTTTCAGACATTCTTAACTCACACGGTGCTATTTAGCGTTTAAAATACAATTCGACTTTGTATATTTACATTTCTTATTCCTTCATCAAGTGTGTCATCTGTTGCCTTTTTTTGAGACTTAAAAATATAATATTAATAAAACAAAATGAACAATGGCTTAGTTAATAATTGTTAACTCCAACTGAAATATCAATTAGGAGATTTTAGAAAGTACTTCGAACAGAACATGAGTTTTCATTATATGACGTAAACCTCAATTCTTTAATAAATATCAATAAAAACATGTAAGTATTTAAATAAATAAATACTGTACAAGATTATTTTTCACATTCTGACCTAGAAAATTACACCTCAAGTAAGAAAAAGTCAAACATTTACATTGTCTCAAGATCATTGGGGCTCAAATACAAGTAAATGACCAGTGATTACATATATGGATATATGTTACATTCATATGTAATCAGATTTAAATAGAGATACCAAATTAATATGTCAAAAAGTTGTTAATATCTCAATAAGCATTAGTATTTAGGAATAGTTAACTACGATCAAATATGTTTAAATAATTTCAAAATGGCGTTATGACCTTGCTAGGTGCTAGAATCATTCTCAGAACAAAAATGTAATTTCATAATGGAACTTCATATTTTTAATTTATATGTATAATGAGAAATTAAGAAGAAACCTAGTCAAAACTGAATTTTAGAAAAATACCAACTTTTCATAATGTTACGAAAGAGTAAATAATTACAACTGCTTATTTTTTCAAAAATATACATATTTAAATATATTTAATATAACGTTTTGTAAATCTGTGTATAATTTTATTTTGTAACATCTTTTATATATGCTACGAACATATTAAAAATTCTCGTGTAGTAGTTTTGTATACATTAAGAATAATAAGTTGCATTTTCATTAGCATGTTATAATTAAGTTTTAAATAAAATTTTTAAACGTTACAAAATTTAACTAACCGAAAATGAACGCTAATTAGTTTAAATTATTTTAAAAATACAAAAATAAAATTAATCTTACAGACTTGAAATTGACATAATTTTATGTCAAAAATTTTCCATTTCATGTGTAGAAGTTTATACATGGTTAAATCTGGTTCACCGATGGGTCCAAGATGAAGGGAGGAGTGGGAGTAGGATTTAGTGGACCGAGACACCAAGACAGATTTTGTCATCGTCTGGAGGACTACAACTCTGTCTTACAGGGGGAGGTGCTAGAAAACAAAACTGTGCTGAGGAAATAATAGGGTCTGGCAGGGGGGAAATAACATCTGGATTTGCTCGGACAGTCAGGCAGCTCTAAAGGCTTTACGTAAGGCTAGTACCAGCTCTAGGCTGGTGGTTGAGACTTTGGCTTCTCTAGCAGAGCTGAGTCGCTCAAACTAACCTGGATTCCAGGAAATTCTGGCTGGATAGGGAATGAGAGAGCTGACTCCTTAGCAAATCAAGGGTGTATAACTCAAGGACCGTTGCTGAGGGCAACGCCTCAGGAGGGGCGCAAGAGGATTACGGCACATATTGACAGGTTGTACGGTAAAGAATGAAATGCAACCTTGGGGTATAGCAAATCCAAGGTACTGTGGGGTTACTCAGGAAATTTGTGGGGCAACGAACTACTCTCCTTAGGTAGACATCAACTCAGAGTCACTGTAGATCTGGTCACAGGCCATGGGAATCTGAGGTGGTCCAATATAAAAATTGGAAAATCTAGGTCCCCAGTGTGCAGGAATTGCGACTCCTTAGTAAATCAAGGGTGTATAACTCAAGGACCGTTGCTGAGGGCAACGCCTCAGGAGGGGCGCAAGAGGATTACGGCACATATTGACAGGTTGTACAGCATAAGAATGAAATGCAACCTTGGGGTATAGCAAATCCAAGGTACTGTGGGGTTACTCAGGAAATTTGTGGGGCAACGAACTACTCTCCTTAGGTAGACATCAACTCAGAGTCACTGTAGAGCTGGTCACAGGCCATGGGAATCTGAGGTGGTCCAATATAAAAATTGGAAAATCTAGGTCCACAGTGTGCAGGAATTGCGACGAGGACCACGAGGAAAGCCCAATCCACGTACTCTGTGAGTGCCGCCCTGCTTTGGGAGCTGCAAGGAGAAAGTCGTTTGACTGGCAGGTATGTACACCAGAGGATATCAGAAGATTTAGCATCAGGTGGGTACTTGATTTCTGCAAAGAGGTAGGTATCCACTAAGCTATACCGATAATTTTCCTCCGAGTTTTAGTAGTATTAAAGTAGACTTTTATATTATAATGAGAAGGCTTCTTATTATTCATTAAAGTTATTCGATATAAGAGCAAAGGTCGTACAAACAAAGGCCCTTTGTTTCTCAAAATGAATAAAATTTACATGCTTTTAAGACTAATGATAATTTAATGAGGGTTCAAAATCTAAAACCCCATTTCTATATTCATTATATGAAGGTAGCAAAGGCCGTCGAATGTATTCACACTCTGGGGTTTATAATAATATACTCTCCGAGGGATCTAGCAACATACTAAATAGTTTGAAATGGAATCCAGGGACGAGTTCCTCTGGCAAGTCCAATTAGACATAAGGACAGTGTCTTTGTAAAGTATGACGATGGAAAGATGATCAACCTAGGTTGAGGACGTTGATGGAGTTTGTAAGGTGAAAGTGTGACCTTTAGTAAATTGAGAGCTTGACCATTGCAGTGTACGTTTGTCGTAAAGCGTGAATATACAGGCTATTAGCTATTTTAAAATTTCTAGTTTTGGGATTCATTATTCTTTGTTGTGTTTTCCGGACGTTCTTCACCGTCAATCGTGACGTAATAATACTTACAATAGTTTATTACACGCATAGTAAAACTTTTGTCGAACATGGGTGTTTCAATTTCTATTATATATATATATATATATATATATATATATATATATATATATATATATATATATATATATATATATATATATATTATATTTGTTTTTTATTTTGCAGTATTTTCCGTAAAATTAATTATCAATAAACAAAACATTGCTATCGATAATGCGTTTTGAACTAATTTTGTCAACATCCAATTACCTTAAAATTAAAAAAAAAAACATTCTTATCGATGTTTCTATTTTACTCGCTTCACCGTTATTTTTTGATTTAATTTCTTCTATAATCATTTCCAAGAAACAATTATATTCAAGGTAACCAAACAATTTGATTTCAGGGAAATTCCGAATTACATAATCACCTGCAATTTTAACCGTTATTATGGTTTAATTTATCTGTAAACGTTATCAACGTATCGATTATTGTTGTTTAATATATCGCTAGAACAATGCATGTCAACAATTACCGTAATCGATCGTAATTGGTCGTAAAACTGAAATATCCAGCCCGAATTCGTTCATCAGAGAAGAATCATTACTGCATCTGCACTCAGACCTGACAACTGGCAAAGACGAGTACATTTAGCAAGAGTGAGGTATTAAACTTTCTATTTGTCTTGTTCGTTATTGATATAATATATATAGATTTGTTAACTTGAAACAATAATGTTTATAAAATAGAAAATGTTTAATATATTTTTATAAGAAATGTTCCCCAAAGGAAGACGTATTGCTAAAACAATTAATATAAATACTAATATTCATTAATTAGATCTTTTCAAATGTTTTTAACCAAATGTATTGTTAAATTAACCTAACTTTAATAACACGAATGTATGAAATCAAGTTAAACATTTGAAAAATAACTGAATTATTTCTAATGGAATGTTAATCATTTTTAAATTACCATTTTAAATATTCGATATTTTAAGTTCCAAATTATAATTTTTTTTTTTAAATCTTTTACATTTACTTAACCGTTTAAACATGTTTTTGTAACACCTTAAAAGTTTACCAAATAATTTCGATGTCTCTGATATCCATGAGTCTTTAAAAATGAAACTTTATACATTGAAGAAGTTAATGGTAAAGTAACTCAACTGAAGAAGAAGATAACGGTTACTTTTAGAAATCATTTTACAGGGCATTATCTCAAGTATGAACTGTGGAGTTTATGAGATGGGTCAACTTGACAAAACCCGATTTTAGGCTATCAGGTTATTATAAGATAAAGATTTTGTATTCAATGAGGGATCCTATGCTTTCATAAAACAGCTTATAGAGACTGATGACGTCATTTTACGACACTTGGCAAGTGTTGGCAGGTTAAGTAGACCCATCCGACTATTTCTTGTCAATTTCGAAAATCGTATTTTCAGTGGTTTGTAAAATTTATTTTTTTTCTTAGTAACTTAGAAATATGTAGTCATGGAGTAATACTCAAATAAGTTAGGAATATTTTACAAAGTAAAATGGTAAGTAAAATATAAAAAAGTTTATATTTAGATTCAAGACCTCACATTATTTTATTACATTTCTAAATGTTTCAAATATGTGTTGTTTATTCTTCCTATGCATAATAATGACGAAATAAGTGCACTTTCCCCGGAAAGTGTTGAAGAAAAGAGACATGTATTATGCAATGTTATAACGCAAAACAAAGTGGCGTTCAAGTCTCTCGTGTAGAGTGCGACCTTCTGCCTTATGCTCAAGGCTTTCTGAATCGTTACATATGGCGACACTGAATGGGTGCATTATACTCTGTTTAAAACGATCAGCAATATAAAATATTTCATGAAAAGGCGGGTAAGTGACATATTTAACCCATATTGCGATGCGGGCCACACAGAACGCATCAGAATCGTTCTGGTGCTAGGAAACAAAGAAAAACTGATCCTCCATAATGGAAGAAGATGTTACAGGTAAATAGTGATTTAAGCAAGCAATATTGTACACTGTACAAGCGGTGTTTATGTGACGCACGCAGAATTACTGTGCGGAATATTTTGGCCCTAAAGTTCACAAAATTGTATCATGTTTCATTGGTTTATCTCTTTTTTGTTCTTTACAAAATTATATTCAACTCTTAATAATGTAAATAAAAAATTATATATATAGTTGTTTTAGTTTGTCAATGCTTATTTTTAAAAAAGGCGTACCTTTATACCTAATGAAGGACGTGCGTTTAGTTTCAATCAGCAAAATTGTTAAATTAATATTATGATTTTAAAATCTTATTTTACAATATCTATTAGTTAGGTGGGGTGTCTTGTGTGAAAGTATATAGCATTTGTAGAATCACCTGTAGCTGATGATTAGTAAAAGTTATATGTTTTCGAAAATACTGACTCTCTCTCTCTCTCTCTCTCTCTCTCTCTCTCTCTCTATATATATATATATATATATATATATATATATATATGAGAGAGAGATATTTATATATATTTTAGTGTATATTATTTAATCTTAAAAATAATTCTAACACGAAAACATATTTGATATTCTACATATATATATATATATATATATATATATATATAAAGAGAGAGAGAGAGAGAGAAAGAGAGAGAGATAGAGAGAGAGAGAGAGAGAGACAGAGAGAGAGAGAGAGAGAGAGAGAGAGAGAGAGAGAGAGAGAGAGAGAGAGAGAGAGAGAGAGAGAGAGAGAGAGAGAGAGAGAGAGAGAGAGGGAAGAAAACTAACTTTCAGGGCTGGCGAAAAATTTCCTTCGATATAAAAATGTAGTTATAATAAAATCAAACTAAAATTTGTAGGTCATTCTTTGAGTTGTAAAATGTTTTATATGTTATATAAAATGAGCTGACAGGTTTATTAATTTAGGTTCCAGATCTGTAGTTTTTAAGTCATCTTGTGAAAACTCATATTTGAACATGAAAAACGTGTTAGAGATTTGAAGTAAGTTTTTCCATTAAATTTAACTGATTAAAATGATGTGTACAGCTTGTTAAAAAAAACTTGCATATGGTAAAATTATTATAACAATTATATAAAATAGACCCTTAATACACAAAAAAAGTTTTAAATAATTTAACATTTTTTCTTTCACATTTTTATATTTCACACACACCATTATTATCCACAATTTGTACTTGTGAAAGGCTACGTTGAATATCCTGAGTCACTTGTAGAATTTTATGAACGTGGTGATTAGGTGTTGTAATTGTCTATTCGTATTTAACCGTTTTCTTCAGTGTATCTATGCTTATACCTTAAACGAGACGTAGTTTTTGAGAAACCAGTGTCCTTTGAATTTTGTATGACTGTGGTCTATTTATACGTAAAACATATGAAAGTTTGTAACTAACCTAACACCCACATATAATAATATGGTTTCAATTTTACTGAGAATTTTAAATCCAGGATAAATCTTTCGCCAGCTGTGAAGAAAGCGAGCATCATTCATATGTTTATATGAGCTTTCTCAATTTTGTTATCTGAGGTACAAGCCCTGAAACCCTTACCGCTCTTCGAGACACTCTGTACAATATAAAATATAGTTATTTTAACATAATTATTGGTGGTTTCCCTTGGTTAAATAGACCTAGGTAGTCTATTCTAGTAACTTTTTCCACACGTTCACATTAGAGTTGAATGCAGTATTTTAATAGTATAGTTAAACAATGTATGCAACTTATATATTTATTTCATACATTTCCACTCGTGCAATATTTTTATTTCTTGAATATAATATATATCATAAATGGTATTTTCTCAAACCATATCCTGTTTCAGTAGGTACTGTGTGTATTTTGGCCTGTTCCTACTCTACAGTAACCATAAAACTAACCTGTGTTTTATCTAATCAAGTATGAACTTTCTTGGACATGTTTGTCAAGTAAAGAGTTCATTAAAGTTTGTGCAGTTAATTTTTATATATCTAGAGTTGGGAATGTATGGGAAATGTTTCTTTATAGGTTGACTTTTTATTTATTTGTTTCTTTCCAAAGTATTTTTATATGCTGGATTTACGAGAATAAAAGCCATGCTAATAAAATCCTTGTTAAAGCAAAAGCTGTCATTTTCAAATAAATATTATTAACGCCAAATATCGAATTAAAACGAATTTGCCTATTAAATAGTGCCACAAAATTATCACACATGTATACAACCGACAGTGATTTAACATATTTTCTATCAATGCAGTCATGCAAATATCCGAGACAAACTGTAAGTGACAATTTACAATATAGTTCAATTTTGTTTACTATTATTGAAATTTATTTGTAATTATATTTTATAAAAACTAAGTTTTTAACATTAAACAAAAGCGGTGTCGTTGTACGAGGTTAATTGTAGATGACTAGAAAACTGAAGCAGTCTTGCGTCGCTAATACTTTGGCTTTTAAGCAGCCGAAAAAGGGTAAAGGCTGTAAAAAACTTGAGAAAAATAACTACTTTATAATCTACTGAGAAAAAAGTGGACAGAAAGTTAAAAAAAAAGCATGAAGATATCTATGATTTTTAATTGTGCAAATCTTAGAAAAACAAAGTTAACATTTTTAATATCTAGAGAACGTTTTGTAGGTGGGTTCTTTATTATTTAAATACAATGTTTCTCTTCATAACGGATGCCTTTTATTTGTTTTAGACGATGAAATTCTTCGTTATTTTCGTCTTAGTGGCCGTGGTGCTGTATACCCTTCCGGCCGACGCGAAACGAAAAAACAAACACCCAAAGGCTAACCAAATGCCCAAACTTCGTTCCAGAAGCCACCACAAGAAGGCATTCCAAGGAAAGAGCGTCAAGCGAGACCTGAGCCAGAACTACGTAGATGACAACCAAACGCAAAACCTGACCGAAGGGAACCAAATGCTCTTGAACGACTCTGTATTACCACAAACCTCTGAAGCGGGGGGAGAGCGAAACGAAACGTTTAAAGTAAACAGTTTCAACAAAATACTTTCAATTGTAATCCAGAAAAGTGAAAACATTACAGATCCCTTGATTCAAGTAAAAGTGGAGGAGCTAAATAAAGATGTGGCTATTGATATCTTAAAAAATGAAACTAAAAATACCAGTTCAGAGATATTGAATCAACAGAAGAGAGACGAAATAAAAGAAGAAAACGTTCAAGAGAAATCAGAAATACTTTCAGATGCTACACGCACAACGTTAGAAAATAATACGGAAACAA
>JBAIZL010000006.1:51603528-51626028 GCA_036971475.1 Prosapia bicincta
TGGATTGACAATTTAGAGAGTTATTTTTTTACGTTTATGATTCATAGAATGTATAAGAATTGTTTTAGGTTAATGGTTTGTTATTAATTCTGTCTATATGTCTTACCCATGTAGAAAGCTTTATAGACCTAATTTAACATCTGTAATTCTATCTCATTATATCTGAGTGGCTAAGGGCGTAGAAGAAACACAATAGAAGCCTACCTCAAGGCTATTTACCTAATATTACAGGACCTTCTTACCTTTGTTGTGCGGTTAAAATATATTCTGAGCCAAGGAATAAAATTGTTATTCTGTAATGGCATTTCTGAAACCTTTATATCTGCAACTGCACATGTATCTATTGTGGACGAAACCAATGTTTTCAATGTTAATTAGTTGGAATTACCCCCAAAGTGTTGATTTTATAGTTTGTTACTATTATTACCAACTATGAAGGTTAAGGAAGGATTTTAAATAAAAGTAGAGCAAACATCTGATAAATTATATTGGACCGTTTCCTCTATAGTAGAGATGACCTAATCTCTATCGGGGCTGCAAAGAGGCGTGTGTCCGTAATGACCCTTTGTTGTAGGAGGTATACGGATAGAGTTAAGTAGGACTAAAAGTAGAGCAAATATCTGATAAAGTATATTGGGCCGTTTCCTCTATAGTAGAGGTGACCTAATCTCTATCGGTGCTGCAAAGAGGCGTGAGTCCGTAATGACTCTTTGTTGTAGGAGGGGTACGTATAGAGTTAAGTAGGACTAAAAGTAGAGCAAATATCTGATAAAGTATATTAGGCCGTTTCCTCTATAGTAGAGATGACCTAATCTCTATCGGTGCTGCAAAGAGGCGTGTGTCCGTAATGACCCTTTGTTGTAGGAGGGGTACGTATAGAGTTAAGTAGGACTAAAAGTAGAGCAAAGATCTGATAAAGTATATTAGGCCGTTTCCTCTATAGTAGAGATAACCTAATCTCTATCGGTGCTGCAAAGAGGCGTGTGTCCGTAACGACCCTTTGTTGTAAGAGGGGTACGTATAGAGTTAAGTAGGACTAAAAGTAGAGCAAATATCTGATAAAGTATATTAGGCCGTTTCCTCTATAGTAGAGATGACCTAATCTCTATCGGTGCTGCAAAGAGGCGTGTGTCCGTAACGACCCATTGTTGTAAGAGGGGTACGTATAGAGTTAAGTAGGACTAAGGGAATGTCTGAAGCTCCCCTGGTAATGGGGATAGGGGAAGGTTATAGTATCCCTTACGTGGAGTACGTCTTATACTGTCTGAAGTGACGAGATATGTTTACACGAGCAAATGTTTGGAAAAGAGCTATAGGAGGTTCATCATGATAAAATTCTTATATAATTACTAATATATATATAAGATATATATTATAATATATATATAATTACTAATATATGTATGAATATATATAAAATATTCAAATTTTATGTTTTTGTTGTATTCGCTCTTACGTTTAAATGAAGTGATAAAAACATTTTAATTTTTTTATAATTATTACATTTTATTATTATAAAAAGTAGTTTAGACATTAGAGTAGGTTATCTTATTTGCTTTTGCTTTTCACGACGTTTGAATGTAGTTAGTGTTGAAATATTTTATTTAAAAAAATAAAGAAAAAATGAGAAACCGGAAAATAGTGGTGAGAGAGAACGTTAAGTACGACAAGCTCAGGAATAAGAGGAAATCAACGTTTGTGTGTAAGTCCAACGAGAGAGGAGACAAGATATTCTACATGGTTTATCAATTTACAAGATATAGATAGGGATGAAATACGACAGCTAGAATAAGAACAAAATGTATTATGTGATGGAGCGTGAGAGAACGTATGCTTACAGATCAAATCGTTGGAGAGTAAACCGACATTAAAGAATAACAAGTGATAAAGAAGTATTTATATTTAATGTCTTTTAATAACGAATAATATTTTTATATAGGCTAATGACAGATCACAGACAATTTTCCATACGTTATAATTATATGGTCATTTCTAAACATATTAAAAAGTTTAATAAAAAACATCACATGGACTGGAATAATATAGATGTATTACATAAGGAAAATGATTGGAAAAAGAGGAGCTTTGCGGAAATGTGGTATATAAGAAAAACAAGGAAAAAATGCATTGAATAAAATGACAGAATTAATTGATTTTCCATCTGTATCTGAATCTTTAGCAATGAAATTATAAGTGAAATTAATTCTTTTTGTAGGTTTGTTGGTCACTCGAGGTAATGTACATATAAATATTAGAATTATTTTGTGTTTTTAAAAATTTAAGTTGTTGACTCTATCAATAATAGTAGATGTGTTAGTGTATGTATCTGTGATTTGACTGTTTTATTGTGATAAGAAAAAAATTGACTTGTAAATGAATATTTATTAGGAATTATATAATTTGTTTATTTTTGTAATGATTTATATATTGTTATATATTTTATAAATAGTAAGTTATGTTTTATAATTGTTTAATTCAAATTGAGTTCTTTAAAAGGAATTGGAAACGTTTAGTGTTTTAAAAAAACAAAATTGTCTGTGATCTCTCATTAGCCTATATAAAAAAGTAATACAACAAAAGATAAGTCAATTCCTACTTAGTTTACACAGAAAAATTTTATTTTACTTACATTTTATTACATAATATCAACATGTACATGTATATGACACAAATTACAATATTATGTGGCAATATCGAGAAAGAAAATCATTAATAAAATTATTTAATGAATTCATTTTTTAAAAACTGTAATACCATTAATTGTCATCCACAACAGGTTTTAAAAAATCCATTTGAACTTGAGTGGATAAATGAGAGATATTTTATTAACGATTGAAATTTAAAACAAGATGTATAACATATATAAGGAAAGTGTGAATTGTTAATAATAATTTAAAAAAAGAACAATAGTAGAAATACTAAAAATTACACAGTCATTCTTGTGAGGGATGTAGACATTAATTAGAAAGCCAACAGTTCCTCATCATTATCTGATATTCACATACGAACTCTATTACTTCACAATAACTAAATTGGCCCCTAGTGATCTATGTAGCTGCAGTCCTAAATTTAGTATTAACACATGACATGAGGATGTGTAGGAAATAGTTAGAGGTAAAAAATTATAAAAAGGATTATTTTAATAGGAAAATTATAACATATTTTAATAAGCTATGGACTGAAATTAAATTTGTACTGAGGTATTATTGTCGTATAATTATCATTGTAAATTATTATTTATTTATAAATAAATCATTAGTAATATTAGTTATTACTTATTTCATAATAAATCAGTAATGGTTTCTTGTAATAGAAAATTCAAAATGTATAGATCAGTAGCGTAAATTATAATTAACAATTAAAAAGTCTTAGCTACAGATTTAAAAACCCTTACAAAACTACAAATATTATAAGATAGCTATTGTTGTGTTAATTCGCAGAAAATAGGGCAAAAAAAGTTTCATAATAAATATATTTGAAAAGTTTCATGTAAAGTGAGAAAAGCTGAAAAGTGAGGAAAAGCTGTTCAACATTTCCTTAGGCAAACCCCAATTAGAGAGCATAGTGTGTGGGGTTCAATGAGTGTCCATAATAGAATCATTAGAAAGGGTTTATTTGTTATATTATGATTAAGGTAAAAACCTAAAAGAGAACACAACCCCATTGATATATTGGAGGTAACGTTGTTCACCGACGTAACTAAAATACAGTTTTTTTTTTTAATTTAAAAAAAGTTTAACATTGCAATAAATAAAATATCCTGTACAGAATGCAGAGAATTCTTGCGCAATCTCGCTGCTTCAGGTTTTAATTGTTCGCGATTACCTGGTCATAAAATTAATTACCGAAATCGTTATCGAGAACAATTAGGGAAAGAATTCGATAAACACTGCGGTTTAATTGATCCAACTACTTGTTTAATTGGGCTTCTATTTTAAAATAACAGTTATTAACGATAGCATATTCGACACTGGCTCAGGAACAGTCGTGCCAAATCCTACCTGAAGGTAAGTCGCAACGTCTTCGGTAATTACTATTAGTTATATTAGAGAAATAATGTATTCATTTATTTTTTCTGTAAAAGGTGTTAGTGTTCATAAAGAAATAACCTTGTAAGTTTTTACATATGTGAAATAAACAAATAGTTTAAAATTGAGAATTAATAATTTTTCAAGTGAAATATTAATTCGAATATAGATAGATCTCTTCATTGAATTGTTTTACTCGGAAACATCTTCGAAACTCACAAAGTCTGAGAATTTTTTCAACTTAGGCTAATAGAAATGAGCTTTTGTTTTTATTGTTGTTACTTGGAAGTTGTTCTCTAGCAGGTCTAATTTGGAAAATAACAGGTTCCGTCTTACAGATAGAATGTTCTTTTGGATCCTTTTCTTACACAACCCAAATGGTAAGTATTACAAATGGTGATAATCAATGAGTAAGAATGAAGAATTAAGGGTGAAAATAGGAGGAAAAGGTCTTGCAATAATGAGATCAAATTGAGGAGAGATGGATATAAAGGAAGAGAATGGTAATAAAAAATATATATGAAAAGGAGAGTGAGGAGGATATAAATAACGGCTTGGAACAAATAACTATTACAGAGAGGTAAATTATAAGAACAGACGTACAAGCCAGTACAGTTCCAAATAATTATATTGATTCTTGCAATATAAGATGATTCATTTCAGTGTAAGCTATTTTTCTGAATACTTGTTTATTGTGGAAAAGTATTAAAACAGTGTTATTGGAGTTGTTAGAAAAGTTATTATAATAAGCACTAGTATACATTTTGTCTGTAAGTGTGCGCTTGTGCGCCCGCCTTGGTGTGTGTATGAACGTGTGTGTGTGTGTGTGTGTGAATGTGTGTGTGTGTGTGTGTGTATGTATGAACGTGTGTGTGTGTGTGTGTGTGTGTGTGTGTGTGTGTGTGTGTGTGTGTGTGTGTGTATGTGTGTGTGTGTGTGTGTATGTGTGTGTGTGTGTGTGTGTGTGTGTGTGTGTGCGTGCGTGTGTGTGTGTGTGTGTGTGTGTGTGTGTGTGTGTGTGTTTGTCAATATCTGTGTGTTTTTACTTCTGGACACATATAATAGTTTTTCACACCTTCGACGTAACAATAAGAGAGGAACAAATGCAGAGCTGTATCTGTACCTGTCACCAGCTTATACATCATCAAGACATATCTTGCAGCGAGTGTGCCTTTGACATTGATTTATGCTTTGCAGTTCAAAGCACAGAATTATGCTTTGGTGAACAAGAGAAAGACAGAAGAATAAATGCTGTGATATTACATGTATTATTTCTTTTATTTTTTAATTGGTATGTTGGAACAAAAGTATCATTTTACAGATTTTTTAAAAACAAAATTATTTAATTTCTTTAAAATTACAAACATATTTTTCCTAATTGTAATTAAATTACTGTACCAATTAAGAAAACTTTATGTTTAAATCCTGGATTAAAATTATATTCTTCTAAAATTAATGTAATTTACCCACACATCCAAGCATTATATACTGTGTTACAAGAGGCTTAGAATATTGTTAAAATTGTATGTGTTTATATACAACTTCCTGTATGAAAATCTATTGGATTGGAACATTTTGTTAAATGTAACTAATTAAAATGTTTGTCTTTTTTTGTCTATTCCATCAAATAGCAACGTCAGATATCTAAAATATTGTTCTGAGGTATTTAAAGTACTATTTGTGAAATATTTTACATAACTTTAGATACATAATATACTATCTTGAAGTAACTGAAATAAAAAGTTGAGAATAATTATATATTAACATAATATGCTTGTCATAGTATCATGAAATATTTGAAGCAATAAAGTACGACATTGGAATATTTCCATTAATAACGTGTAGTTATTGAAACTTTGTTGTTTGATGCTTATCGTGAAATAAAGGCAAATACTATCGTGAGGTAACTATACTAAACACGCGCGATTATTGAAATAAAACCATGAGTCGCTTGGCATATTATCATGAGATATTTGAACACGTAATGCACGACAGTAAAATTACTAATGAAATAATTGAATTTACTTGCGTTATTACTATTGTTAGAGCCTCGAAACACCACCGTGAAAGCGTTTTAAAGAGTTACGTGAGTTACTTTAAACACTACCTTGAGATATTTCCACTATACGAATATACGATATTATAAGATATAATATTCGGCCTAATTTTAAATTGTATTTCGAATACTATCACAAATAATTTTAAACACTTTTAAGCTATAACTTGAATGCTAACTTAAGTTATTTACTGTAATACTACCGTGAGATATTTCCACTATACGAATATACGATATACGATATTATAAGATATAATATTCGGCCTAATTTTAAATTGTATTTCGAATACTATCACAAATAATTTTAAACACTTTTAAGCTATAACTGAATGCTAACTTAAGTTATTTACTGTAATACTACCTTGAGATATTTCCACTATACGAATATACGATATACGATATTATAAGATATAATATTCGGCCTAATTTTAAATTGTATTTCGAATACTATCACAAATAATTTTAAACACTTTTAAGCTATAACTTGAATGCTAACTTAAGTTATTTACGGTAATACTATCGTGAGAAAACTTAAGTACTAACTTCCGATGCTTGTAAGACTATGAACAGCTTTACGTTAAAATAAAAATTATCAAAAAAACACGTAATATCACACAATAATAATATATATGTACAAATTAATAATGAGTAAATATTGCCTTTATAAATAGAGATTATTTATTAGATTATGTTTAGCCGATAATCTCTATTCATAGTTATCGTAACCAATAGAATAAGAATTTCTATTCATTAAGCTATTACGTTTGAGAGTAGTAAATAGAGAATAAAGTAATAAATTTAGCCTATACAACCTATAGATAAACATAGTAATAAATAGCATATTATTGTAACAGTATAATGCTTTGGAAATAACGTAAGAGAGACTGGTCTAACAAAATGCAAATACTCTAAGAAATAGGAATTCGCTTTTAATCTATAGATTTCGTTATGCTACATCCTATTATCTTAATTTCTATTTCTTACTATCCTAATGAATGGTAATTATTTTAATGAATGAAGTTTAGCCCCATGAATAAAAAATAACTCAATGAATAGTGAATGTCCTAATGAATAAACATTACGCTAGGAAATGGAGATTAACTTGATGAATAGGTATTAACCTAATGAAGACCGATAAGTGAAACTAATAAAGATTAGCATAATGAATAGCGTATAACCTAATGAATTGGGATTGCCCTAAGTAGTCAATACTAGCCTTGTGATGAAGGATTATCCTAACAATTAAAGACTAACTTGATTCTTAGCGATTTAATCCTATTACACTGGGAATACTCTAAATAATCAATACTAGCCTTATGAAAAAGGATTATTAACAAATAAATATTAACTTAATTCATAGCAATTGAATTCTATTAAATTGGGAACCCAAAAAATATTTACCCTAGCCTTATCAAGAAGGATTATCCTAACAATTAAAGAGTAACTTGATTCTTAGCGATTTAATCCTATTACACTGGGAAAACTCTAAATAATCAATACTAGCCTTATGAAAAAGGATTATTAACAAATAAATATTAACTTAATTCATAGCAATTGAATTCTATTAAATTGGGAACCCTAAATAATATTTACCCTAGCCTTATTAAGAAGGATTATCCTAACAATTAAAGACTAACTTGATTCTAAGCGATTTAATCCTATTACACTGGGAAAACTCTAAATAATCAATACTAGCCTTATGCAAAAGGATTATTAACAAATAAATATTAACTTAATTCATAGCAATTGAATTCTATTAAATTGGGAACCCTAAATAATATTTACCCTAGCCTTATTAAGAAGGATTATCCTAACAATTAAAGACTAACTTGATTCTTAGCGATTTAATCCTATTACACTGGGAAAACTCTAAATAATCAATACTAGCCTTATGAAAAAGGATTATTAACAAATAAATATTAACTTAATTCATAGCAATTGAATTCTATTAAATTGGGAACCCTAAATAATATTTACCCTAGCCTTATTAAGAAGGATTATCCTAACAATTAAAGACTAACTTGATTCTTAGCGATTTAATCCTATTACACTGGGAAAACTCTAAATAATCAATACTAGCCTTATGAAAAAGGATTATTAACAAATAAATATTAACTTAATTCATAGCAATTGAATTCTATTAAATTGGGAAACCTAAATAATATTTACCCTAGCCTTATTAAGAAGGATTATCCTAACAATTAAAGACTAACTTGATTCTTAGCGATTTAATCCTATTACACTGGGAATACCCTAAATAATAAATACTAGCCTTATGAGGATGGATTATACTAACAAATAAAGATTAAATTGATTCATAGCGATTGAATACTACTAAATTGGGATTACGCTTAATAATAAATACTAAAGTTAGAAGAGGGATTATCCTAAATATTATAGATTAGCCTAATTAATAGCGATTGAATCCTTAAGAAATATTCCTAATGAATGGGGTTTACCCTAAATAATAAATACTAGTCTCATAAAGAGGGATTATCCTAAATATTATAGATTAGCCTAATTAATAGCGATTGAATCCTTAAGAAATTTTCTTAATGAATGGGGTTTACCTTAAATAATAAATACTTGATTTATAAAGACGAATTCCTCAATAAATTGCATTAGCGTAATCAATATGGCTAGCCTAATGGTCTAATGAATAGACAGCAAAACAAAAATCGAAATGGACAATGGGAGATCCTATAAAAATGTTAACTTCAGCTGAATCTAGTCCCTCAAGATTTTTAAATACATAAAAATTTTACAAGTGTCACAAAGTGTGTTTGCAATAATATCATAAAAAATTATAAATAAGATAAATTAATTATATTATATAAAGAAACATGTTTGGGACTATTCTGTTTTACAGGTTGCCTGTAACATGTCGTTTTTCAACGTTTTGGCTTTGGTGGTAGTCTGCGCGGTGGCGGTTTATTGCGAGCCGCAGGCCGCCGATACCCACTTGGACCAGAGCGAGCACAGTATACTGGAAACACTTACTGGACAGGAAGCGAAGAGGTCGAAGCGCCGGGCGGAGAAGTATGAAGTGGTATGGGCGACTGAGACCGATGAACCTAAAAGGCGAATGCCAAGAGTACAACAACCGAAAGGTAACCAGTTCCTGAAGCAATTAACAGACGTGGTGTTTGAAGAGCACGACTTGCGTGAAGTGAAAAAAGTCGATCCGGAAAGAACCAAACGAGAACCCGAGCTTCGTAGGAGGAATAACATCAGCAGGGGAAATAATAATGCGAATAAATTGAAAAGTTCAAGACCAAATAACGCCACGGCATCCCGGAAATTAAATTCTAATACCGAAAGAAGAATCGTAACTGACCGCAGCTACGGCAACGATGGACACCCTCCTCAAATTGGGAGGATAGGTATGCCTAGGATTTTAACATTATCAAAAAAGAATAAACCAGGTCAGCGGATCAACATTCCTTCAAGTTTGGTTTCAGGCAAGAATAAAAAAGAAAATCAGGATATCAAACCAGAAAAGCGTGTGGAGTCAAACCCGGTTAAACCCAGACCACGGGCCGGAAGCAAGAACAAAAAAGAGGACGAGTTAGACAGGAATGACAAAAATGCACCAAAAGCCAACCCTAAGAACGTTTCCCGTAGGGCTGGAAACAACCAGCCGAAGAATATTGAAACGAACGGGGAAGTGAAGTGGAAAAAAACAATGAAAGTAAATGGAAATGGAAACCTTCATGATATCGAGGGGTTCATTGATATATAACGTAACCCCAATTATTATATCCTATATTTTCTCTTATTGTATACAATATCTGAATATATAGAAATGGTAACATATACAAACTAAACCTATAATATCAAGTGTTATTAAACACGGCAGTAACATTTTAAAAAATGTACTAATAATAAAATTCAAGTATATGTCTACCTAATAATTAAAACTGTATTTATTACTTCCTTTCTAACGCAATAAATCCTCAACCACAGCGCTTGCTTTCTATTACGATTCGATGTTTCCAGTTTCTCATGATTACTTTCTTAAATATAAAACAAAGAACGGTTATTTACGAGTCATCTAAATTTGTATTAAACAATCATAATTTAATGTTTCAAAAACTAAATAATTTTAAATTCAAGCCCAAGTACACCATTTATAAGCCACTACATGAATTTGTTTATTACAAAATTATTAATAAATAACAATCTTATTGTACTTTTATTAGACACACACAAAAAAAAAACAAATATAAAAGATAGAAACACTCATCATGAGTACTTCTCATTTGGTAGAATTAATAAAAGTAAAAAAAAACATTATTATATATAAATAAACAACGATAAAACAGTTTACTCTGAATTTTACTACACGTTAGTTTGTTAAAAAAACACACTAGTTTAATAAAACAAACGGACTAGTTTCGACGACGATGTCATATTTATAGGGCTACTACTCTATGAATAGAAACTAATAAATAATTCTAGTATTTGAATAACGTCAGTTGTTTTTAATAAAATACAAGAAAACACACACATATATATATATATATATATATATATATATATATATATGTATATATATATATATATATATATATATATATATATATATATATATGTAAGTTTTCTAAACTAATTTTCTTATTATTACTGGTAAAAGAGCCACTGCCACCTTTTGAAAAATATTAAAAGGTATTAAAAGGTCAAATATTAAAGGTATTTAAATAAACTAGGAGTAATTACTTAAATACAGCAATGTAAGATTTTAAGGTGTAAACGTTTTTCCGTAAGGATATAACACTTATTTAAAGGATATAAAAGTTACTTCAATAAAATATTAATTTCAAAATAAAATAATAATTTGCAATATTAAAATTGCAAGAAAAGTATAACAAAAGCATGAAAAAGCCAAATAAATATATTTTCGAGTTAATATACGTTTATTTTCTTGTGGAAATATAAAATTATTTTAAAGATGAATATGGTGTATATTTTTTTTGTTGAAAAAGAGTATGAAAAATTACGAATCGATTACGGATCGATTACTAGTTGCAGAAAATTGAAATTGTTTCTACGAAATATTTCAAGAAATTCCAAAACCAGCGTTTTATAGTATTTTTAAAATTTTTAACACAAAGATTTGTATAAAACATATGTAGCAAACAAAATTTAATAAATACGGACCATCGTCTCTCAGATAGTCTGCCACGGAACTTTGTTACGCCCTTTAAAGAGGAATACAATAAATGTGGACATATTTATACTATGTGGACATTATGTAGGGTAATAATTTGACAAATTATTCAAAGTAATAACCAAAAATACTCGTATACTATCAGTATTATTTGGTGTGTATTTTACTTTGGTTGCATTTAATCAAAGTTGAAGTATCGTACATTGTTTTTAAAGATGACATGTCTGGGAAAGTTAAAATAAATCCTTACCGATTTTAAGTGTACAATGAAATATTGGATGGTAAAATAAAGGTTTAAAGATGTATGCGAAAGACGTAAAAGAATAGTAATTTGATACATAAATATGAATCTTTAAGGGGTGGAATATAATAAGCAGGAGTGATAGAAATAGAGATGTTAATAAGTAAGGTAGGTAGCTTTTCTGGATAGACCATCCCTCCGTTGGCAAGAATATAATAAAACGGTAAGAGAATTAACTGTAATCATAAAACTTGTTTTGAAAATTAAAATAATTTAAAATTATAAAACCTTGAATACTTAGTTTTGGTTTTTTCATACTAATTTACAACTAGACAAAAATTTTGTTATTTTATTTTAAAAAATAACAATTTTAATAATTTAACGAAGTACTAAACGTAATTAATTAAACCTAAATACCTATTTAGCATATTTTCCGAACATTAACACAGAAAAAAAGGAAAATGTGAAATGGTACCTTATAATCACATATTTTTACGATTGCATAGGAGATACGGTGTAAAGCTGTCTTACTTGGTATACAGGGCAATCAGGGGAGGAAATCTGGGCAAAATCTCAAAGGCAGAATATTAAAGTCTACGTTTAGAGTCCAGAACACTATATAGAAACGTTCCAGTGCTGTCGTTGCTCGAATTTACAACTTTTATGCGATGAATCAAGTTCTCCGTACATTAAACCTCTTATACGCCAAAGCATTTACAAATATAAAACTATATCTTTGTAGGTAGAAGTAAACCATTTGAAATTTTCTTTTGTTATCTCCGTTGCCACGGTATCATGTGTTGGGAATCACAGATTTGGATAAAATCATCAAATACATACTTTACCATGATGAAAGAAATATATTCTGAGCATCCTCCTAAAACGTGCGTAATACAAGAATATTCTCAATATAAAACATAACGGAGGGGCTGAATCTGGAATTTACGAGGGGACTTATTGTTCCTACGAGCGATTACTCAGGATAGAGTTTATATGGTAACTGTTACATGATGGTTAAATATATATAATTGTATATATAATTTTATAAATAGTATAATATATATATATATATATATATATATATATATATATATATATATATATATATATATACTTAATTGAAAAAACATTCTATGAGCTTAGCTTGTGAGGCTATGTTAAAAACAAATAAAACATACACAAAACTCACAAATTGTTCATTTATTTACTCATACGCGTTTCAATGACCATTAATAACCTTATTTTCAATTTGAGTTTATGTAGTAAATTAAGCTCGATTGACTGGAATGCCATATTTAAACAAATATTCTTTCAGTTTAGCTTGTGAGGTAATGTTAAAAACAAATAAATACATACACAAAACTCACAAATTAATCATTTATTTACTCATACAGGTGGTCATTAAAAAGCGTATGAGTAAATAAATTATTAATTTGTGAGTTTGTGTAAGTTTTTATTTTATTTAATTGAGTTTGGTGAAATTGTAACTGAGCAAATTTGATATTTTGAAAGTAAGTAGGAAAAATGTTCATAAAGCAATTTCAATCCATATCAGGCTTTGTCTTTATCTATGAAGATGGAGATCTTGGATTAGGAGGTTGGAAAACTATGTCCGTTAGCCATATGTTATTAGAACATAAAAAACTAATAAATTCGTTGTCAGTTAAAGAGAGAATAAAAAAATAAAATGAAAACTATTTAAAAATATAAATCAAAGGTTACGGAGCATGGAAGTGCCAAATCTTAAGCTTTAGACTAAAGGAAAGTTGCAACAGCTAAGCCTATATAATAATATATCTAACTATAGTAAAGCAGCCCTATAATTTCAAACATTCTCCATTTGGTGTGAGACAAATATAGACAAAAATTCAAAGAGTAGTGTATAATTTTGTACTGCGTTTCACATTTAAAGCAGATGACAATCCATAAATGCTCAAAATAATGGGCACTACACTGATATGAGTTGGAGACTTGTAGTAGTAAATTAAATGGGTTAATTACAACCCTCCATATAGGGATAACTAATGTAATACTATTTATTAAGAATATACTTTGGTTGAATTTAATAATAAATACATAAAAACCTTTTAGCCACAAACTTTCTTTAGTTTACCCCGATGTACATTTCAGTTACCAAGTAACCATCGTCAGAGGGATAACATACATCGATAGTTATCTTTTGTGAGTCCTTGTGTGTTATACCTCTGAGGATGGGTACTTTGTAACTGAAATGTACATAAGGGGAAAATAAAGAAGGTTTGTGGTCAAGAGGTTTTTATGTATTTATTAATTAATTTAATGTTTTACGATGAGGTCATGGGGTTTAGAGAGCCAGGCTGTTGTCTTTGAACCCTTTTCCCACACCTACCGCGAGATCTCATACGGCTGTAATAGCTAAGTACCCCCAGTAATTCTGATATCCTCTTGTTTATAAAACCCTCTTAGATCTATAAACCCTGTAATCAGATTCATCATGTTTCGTAAAATGTAATTTATTTAGAAGGAGAAATTCTCTTCCTCCCTTTACTCCTGAGTATTCCCACAGAACTTTGGTCTTGTTACAACCTGGGCGCATCCTAATTATAGCTACATCAATAAACCACAATTCGCTACTCTTGGATATAACCTCCGCTCGCACCTCTCTTCTAACTATTGTGAAAGGTTTGTACCTTTCGGTTTTCTCCAGAGCTCATTCAGTGCATTTCCATAGCTGTTCATCTCTACTGGTACTCTTCTTCCAGAACCCGACGAAACTCATTCAGTATCTCGTTATCCTCTCCTCCGACTATTACCCTTGGGACAGTAATGGCGGAATAGACGTATCCTGTTAGTCCTGGACCCAGCCATCATATTATGCCTATTGCTCCTCTGTATTGCAATTTACCACCAGTTGTCTACATTTCAGTATCATCTTACACGGAAGAACCAGACATTGGATACACTCCACGTATATTTTCGCTGCGTTAACAAACCATTATCTCCAACGAATCAATCTACATCCCCTGAAAATGGAAGCTGCGTGCTTATATATCCGGACGTGACTCTTCTTCCCACTTGACGCCTCCACTTTCATGAGAGCCTCACATGCACACTTCACAGAAAAAAAAGAATGTTTGATTATTCCACCTGTTTTATAAGAAACAAATGAATAATATGCTAGGTATTGTGAGAAGTTAAAAACAGATTGTTGGAGTTCTAAGATAGAAGGAACGGGAGGCATCAAATATGGTACAGAAATGAGGACTATCCATTTACTCTATATTTTCATTTTATATATTTCCATTTTAATTGGATCTTAATTCAAAATACTCAAAATAACTAATTATTTTCCTAAACACAATATATATGGGATTGACAGTATGTAAATTGTTCGTTAAATAAGATCAGTTTTTTAACATATATATATATATATATATATATATATATATATATATATATATATATATAATTGCCAACAAAATTATACTGTTTACTAGTTGCATAAACTAGCTAGGATCGATTAAAGATATCTTATTAATATTGTATTTTTTGCGGAACTGCATGTCGCCACTCTTTGGCAGCTACTATTTTGGCCATAAACCTTTATAATAATTATCACGCCTAAATAAATCGAAACCGAAACTATATTTGGGCATAATTCGGACATGGCTTCGTGGCAAACACAACAGTCTCAGCTTCAGAAAAGCTTCAAGACGTCTCGAACTTCATTCTTGTTGTAATAAATCTAGACAAAGTAATATTATAATATATTAATATATTTTGCTCTTCTTAATTATTGGCTGTCTATTTATATATTTTACCTGAAAATGACATGTTATTTTATATAAATCTTTTCACTCTTGTTTCATGACGTAACTTGTTATTTTGTAAATAGTATTTATTTATTTAAATATACTTTTTATACAAATACAAATACAAATTTAGTATTTATACAAATACAAGTGATAATACGTATTTAGACATTTTGTAATACAAATACCAGTGGTAATACAACGACCTTGAATCGAATACACTTGCATTCAACTAAATACGAACTGCACGGATTAATTACTGCCTGCTTAAAGTTTTATCGGAGATTAACAATGCAGCATTACCGCTAGGAATACGATGTTGATATTTGTTTAATGTGTTATATTAACTAACCCCATATTGTAAAATGCAAATTACGTTTTATCCTTACGTAGCCGCAGTCGTTCCGAAGCAGTCTCACTGTGCACATAGGTAAGGCCTCACATGATGTTTTTATATATTTTCCAGAATATAGTTGTAGAGCAAATTCTAGGAGAATAAAAACACTTTAGTTTGTGTTTTTTTAGTTGTAAAATAGATGAATAATTAACTACAAATATTTTTAGCCTAAACAGTATTTTTGTTACAATGTGAATATATTTAGTTGTAGATATTACTTCAATCTATTTTGTCACAGAAAGTAAATTGGTTATTATTTAGAGAAAGCAAAACAAATACTTTTTAAACTCCAAATAACGTTTCGAATATACAAAAGTTAGTTGTATCCTTATAAATTATGAATAGTTAGGGAGTTCAAAAGATTATAGGGGACTTTCAGAATCTCTCAAAGCGGTGTTAATATATAGGTTAGTATTTTACCGTTTAAAAGATTTAATATTACTTATTTTTTATTACTACACTATTATTTTCATGTTTATATTTTTGGTGTATTTAAGAAATTTAAAAATAAATATAAGTAATTAGTGTACTTAAGAAATTCTAAAAGCAAACATAAACTAATTGTTTAATATAGTACATACTAATTATATGGTAATGATATCACCGTTTTTAGTGATATATTTGTCTATAATTTCCAAATATTTTGTAATCTATATGCATGTATATATATATATATCTATATATATATATATATATATATATATATATATATATATATATATATATATATATATATATAACTAAGTCAAAATACAAATACAAGAATTATATTTGAATTTACAATTCAAAGCTTTTCGTTGGCTAACAGTACCAACATTATCAGGACTATTAAACAATTCCTGATATTGTCTCTGAAATTCCTGAAATCAATTGTTTAATATTCCTGATGATGTTGATACTGTTGTCCAACGAAAAGCTTTGAATCGTAAATTCAATTATAATTTTTGCATTTGTATTTTGAGTTAGTTCTTTATTAATACACAAGAAAACATATTGCGATATATATAAATATATATATATATATATATATATATATATATATATATATAATAAATAAATTAATTAAAAATATTCAAAAACAAGAAAACTTTTTAAATATATATTATTCAAAGCTTGTCGCCGATAAAACAGTACCAGCATCTTCAGGAAAAATAGTTATGTAACAAAATATTTGTACAAACATTAGATATATGATTTAATTTTTGTTAAATTATTTTGTTAGATATTTATTTTTCCTGAAGATACCGTTTTATCGGCGAAAAGCTTTGAATAATATATATTTTAAAAGTATTCTTGTTTTGGAAATATTTAAAAATTATTAACTATATTACAAGAAAACATATTACCATAATTAATATATATATATATATATATATATATATATATATATATATATATATATATTCACACATATATTATGTCATAGAGATTTGGTGCATGTTATAAAAGTAATTATTCTCCCGAAATAATATGTAAGGATATTTAAGGAGAAATTGTTTGTTATAATCGTCTTGAATTCACTGACTAAAATATAATAATTTAATACATAACGAAGTCAATAATAAAGTGGGTACTTGCTGACTCGTTTTCGAAACATTCGCTACATTTACGAAGCTAAACATTTACTGCAATAGAGACTTCGTTGTAAGAATGCTTCGAAATGAGTTAGCAAGTATGCTCGTAAGTATTCAGTTAGTTATTTATTAATTAATTATATTATAAGGAAAGAGTCAAAAAGATACCATAATAAAAGCCCACAAAGGTTGTATAACAATAGTAAATATCAGTTGGTGGTATAAGTCAGTAATGGGTACGTGCAAAATAAGGTTGTAAGTTATGTCTAATATTGAAATTATTCTGAGAAACAAGTGTAAGGGAAAGTTTAACATCTGAAAGAGTCAAGGAACTCATGCAATTAGAGAAAACACAAAGAGCAGACAACTGTTGGCCGAGCGGTATTCGTTTGAAATTTCAAATCTAAACTCTGATTAGTTGAATCATATAAAATGGGGAAAATGGCTTTCTATTACAAAGCTAGATCATCGGGGAAAATAAAGACTAAGTTTTGAGCTACTGGGGAGGGCAGACTTGGCTGGAGGGTAGGGAATAAATTGAGAGGTTTTTTTCATTTTTCTGAAGTATTGTAAAGGTTTTATGAGTAAATCACAGTAGGTTTTATTAGTTATTGTATATAAAGAACTAATAACAAAGTGCAACGAGTAATTATTAAATAATGCGTTAAGGAGAAAGGGCAAGTATATCTTAAAATGATCACTGAGCAGAAGTAAAGAGTCGAAACTAAATCCCAAGAATAAGTGGAACGCAAAGAGGCTCGAAACAAATAACTACGAGCCTTGCCAATCTAGACTCAAGAAACAAAACAAAATTAGTAAACTCCTTATAAATTTAAAATCAATATATTTTTAAATATCTATTTAGATTTTTTGTTCACCCAAATTCTACTTAATTAGAAAGTACACGGATAACAACCCGAGACAGTATTATTAAATAACACTTAACACTTAATAATTTAAGGAATTCTATTAAGGGACCAAAAACCTCTAACTTTATATTAGAACTAGTAGACTATAAACAATAGAAGGTTTGTTATTAAATCATCTGAGTTTATTAATAAACATACATTGTAAATAAGTGGACGTCAAGTAGAATAATTAGATGATACTAAATTAATGATTGTTTAATAATTTAGCAATTTAAAATGTGGATGTAGGAAGGATTAGAAAATTATAAATACATAATATAAAGTGAAACTCAAATATCTTAATAATACATATATGTATATACTTATAAATATATATACATATACACACATACATATGACTAAATAATATTAAAAGAATATATATATTACTATTTGTTTTTTTTTTCAAACACACTTTTACTAAGCTAAATACTTTTCGCAGCTTTTCGCAGATTTGAAGTATCTGCATTTACATACTTATAAGTAACACATAGTTCCATGACAATATTTTGACTATTCATAAAAATAAAAAATCCCGATTTATTAAAAATAGTATATTCAAAAAACATAATAAATAAATAATCAAAACATACCAGTATTTTTGGTAAATTTGATGGTATCTTAAAAATAAAAAAGATAGAATATTTAGGAAGCATTGAGAGTTTTGTAATCAAGCAGATAAACATTGGCTAATCCTTGGGACATAGTGGCACTGCACGAACAGTCAAGACATAGTTGTAGAACCCTATGGTACTTGTAAGTTTAAGAATGCTGATGCTGCAAATGAGCAAGCTTCATGGGTTTTACATAATAAAAATGTATAAGGCAATAAAATTATATAGTCTTCTTTATGAAAGTATGATTCAAACATACATATTTAACAAGAAAAAAATTCATCCAAGGCTTATAGTATATATATATATATATTAAAACAAAATAGGTTATTCAAATACAAGAATATTTATTATTTTATATCCTAGGCTTTTCGTTGGCAAACAGTACCAACATCATCAGTACCAATGGATGATGTTGGTACTGTTTGCCAACGAAAAGCCTAGGATATAAAATAATAAATATTCTTGTATTTGAATAACCTATGTTGTTTTAAATTATTAAACAAGAAAACGTATTTTATATATATATATATATATATTATAATTCTTTATTATTGTTTTGACTATATTAAACGATATTTAATAATTTATATATATAATATTACTTTAATAATAAATATAATGTAGATATCTCATATAATAAAAAATATTAAATATCTTTTAATTTAATCAAAGGAATAATAACGAATTTTAATATTTACCATTAAAAATAAAATAAAAATAATAACCGGATAGGACTAAAAGAATATATTACAACAACAGTTTAATTTTAAATAATTTATTTTTAAATTGAAACTAATTAGAACTCAATACTGTTTTTTAACTTTCAATATATATCATAATTGATTGTTGGCATTTAATTTTAATACACGTATTAGGCTAGACATTCAGGTTTATTCAACGCACACATTATGTTTCATTGTAAACAAAACTTTCATATAGATCTTTATACTCGTTCTGTCATATAATATTTGGAAATTCTGAGAGGGAGGAGCCACTTGGGATTCAAATTGAAAACTTTTCAAAAGCACAAATTAGAACGTATGGACAAGTTTTTTTTTTAATTTTACACAGAAAGTTATTTCTTATCATTTGAAAGTTGGAAAAAAAACAGTGCAGAGTACTAAGTTGTGATACAGTGACGACTCAACTGCAGTTGGTGACTATAAACTTAATGAATCAAAAACATGTCCTGAAGCTATATTGATAACTAATATTCTTGTTATTGCCAGGGAAGGTTAGTTTTATATATCTAAATTGAAATATACCTATGCAGTATCCAGTCAGGATGTATTTGATGGTAATTTTATACGTTTAGCCATTAGGTAAATTTAAAACCAAATCTATCCTAACTATAAACTTTATAAGTATATTGAAATATACGTATGCAAAAACAATAAATATCCAGCCAAAACGTTGTTTCTCAAATATCTACACACCTAAGGTATGCGTGACGTCACTGCATCACTCCGCACTGAACTTTTTTCCGAACTTTAAATTGATAAAAAATAATTTCCCATGGTAAAAAAAAATGTGTGCATATCGTCCTATTTTGTGGCTTTGAACAGTTTTCAATTATAATCTCAGGTGGCCCCTGTATCACACAATTACCTAATATTTATATAAGTATGATTAAGTGGGATACATATAGTTACAAGTATATTTAAATTTGAATAATATTTTATTTTGTTAACGATATTGAACAATGCAAGGAAAATATATTCCAAATTAAATACTTTAGATATAATTTTATTAAAATAGATATAATTGTAATAAAAAACTATTTTAATTTTAAATCCACATATATTCAATGTGCACTGTAATAATAAATACAAATTTAGTTATAAGAAGTTATACGCGTTACAACCCTGCAAATATAACCGAGCCATATAATAAATATTTTGCAGACAAATATTTATAAACACATAAAATAGATATAACTGTATAAAACAACTGTGTCGTAATGTTTATCATAAATAAATAATACCTCTGAACCACAAATTACTTTTTTCTTTTATTTAAAACCTTATGTACATTTCGATTGCATAGCGATCATCCTCAGAGGTAATTTACAATAAAATGCTATTTTATTGTAAATTACCTCTGAGGATGATTGCTATGATGTAATCGAAATGTAGGGCCTATATAAGGTTTTAAATAAAAGAAAAAAGTCATTTATGGTATAGAGGTTTTATTAATTTATGATATACATAAAATAGATAGTAAATTAAAATGAATATACTACCATAAATGAATTTGTTTTTTTTAATGCTTCCAATACCTGCATTTATACTAATCACATACAAGAACCACAATACATAATACCACTTTCAACACAATTGTAAAACGTAATTTCTATACAGAAGTTTTAAAACCTAAGAATTTGTTTCGAATTTATTAATATACTTCATTTCTGTTAGGAATATCTCTATATATTTGATTATTGTTTTCCGCTTTTCCTTTACAATATTTCACTCTGTTGACGCTAAGCAAGATTTAAGTTTTGAAAATGGAGTCACTCGTAAACGCATCAACAGAGGAGAATATTGTAAAGATAGGCAAGGCAGAAAAACTGTACTCAAATCTATAATTGTTTCGAAAAAAATACTTATCCTTAGTTTTTCATCCATAAAAATGGTAAATAATGTATTTTTATATTTTCCACAGGTTAGTAGTATGTCTGTGATGAGGATGCTGGTTTTTCTTTTCATTTTCGCTATGGCAGCGTACAGCGCACCTAATGAGCTGCACAAAAAAGAAACTAGAAATCCGGTCAGGCTGTCTAAACGGTCGCCGATTCCACCTATCGGCACCGGTGGGCACGAAATATTCGGGGGCGACGTCAAGCAAGTTATAAAGAAGGGCGAAGCGCAATGGAAAGAGACTATTGAAATCAAGCGTGAACCGACACCAAAGGGCTTGTTGTCAAAAGATGATCTAAAGTTCTGTGAAGACCACGAAAGTAACAGAAATCTTCCGAACGAAAAATCCAGGGCTGTATTACTTCCAAAAACAAACATAAATCTTAAAAAGCAAACAAAGAAGATAAACAAACATAAGTAAATATATTGACATAAATTTATTATGGCAAATGGCATAAAGTCTAATAAGAATACGATTTTCAAAAATTAAAAAAAAGTCCATAATTTAAAGTTAAAATCAATTAGTGGTTTTATATTACAATAAAGGTTCTATTTAACATGTAAATTATTATAATTGTAACTTTAAACAGAGAGTATGGTGAGCTATATCATTCTGTTATTATTTTGCTTTCAATCATAGAAATGTAACAATAAATAGAATTAAAACACTGTAATAGAACTTCATGCTTTTCAACTTATTACATCGACTATCTTTTTTTCTCTTTCATTCTTTGTAAGGAACTACAATATAAATATATATATATACACAGGTTGTTTCAGGAGAAATCAGCCATACTCCACTACCTTATTCCTCTCACCAAAATAATGAAAACACTTCATATAAACCTGGTTCCGAAAATGCTTCGTTGGCGAGTTATACAAGGTCAAAGATTAAATCTGATGGTCAGCTCCCTCAGAGAAATTAACTGACTCGGAAATTTTTAGGGCGTTAAGTAAGTTTGTTAGTTACATACGATTTACGTAAAATGAGCTGACAATTCGTTCAAAATTTGTCCCCGAACTGTATCTCTAATAGTTTATAAAAAAAATTGGAGTAAAGCGTATATATATATATATAT
>JBAIZL010000006.1:51631028-51686028 GCA_036971475.1 Prosapia bicincta
ATATATATATATATATATATATACACACACACACACACACACACACACACACACACACACACACACACACACACACACACACACACACACACACACACACACACACATACATACATACACACACACACACACACACACACACACACACACACACACACACACACACACACACACACACATAAACACACACACACACACAAACACTCACACACACACACACACCCACATATACAAACACACACACAGGCACGCACAAAAACATTCACAAATTAGACACGGTAACGCTAACACAAATGCATAAAATACACACAAACACATACCTACTCGCATACACAAACAAACACACAGAAATACATGCGCACCCACAAACATACTCACAATACAAACACAAGCATACACACTCTTACTCACAAGAACACGCACACATAAAATCACACACGTCCAAATTCACACACACAAAAACTCACACATACAACATACCCACTCACTTACACATACACAAACTCACATTTACAAACACATGTATACTTAGAGAAATATAGAGAAAGAGAGAGAGAGAGAGAGAGAGACAAGTGCGCGCACTCATATATACACACACAAACACACACACACACTCTCAATTTTAACAAATACACACAGAATCATACACAATCACTCACACATAGACACATACACACACACACACACACGCACACACTCACATTTACAAACACAGCAAATCAGAGAGAGACAGAGAGAGAGAGAGAGTGAGAGAAAAAGATAGACAGAGAGGGAAAGAGAGAGAGATAGAGAGAGAGTGAGAGAGATAGAGAGGTGATACGCACGCACACACACACACACACACACAATTCTAACAAATACACACAAAACACACAGAAACGTACACACTCACACATACACACACACACTCACAAATAGACGTAACATAGAGATAAACACACACACACACACACACACATATATATACCACATATACACACAGTTATACAAACATACTCACAAAACACACACACACACACACACACACACACACACATACCACATAGACACACAGATATATACAAACATACTCACAAAACACACACACACACATACATAACACACACACATAAACATTAGCAAACTAACACATTCATTAACACATTCATTTACATACACACACACACACACTCAAAAATTGGTCAATGAATAAAGATCTTTCGCAAAGTACATGAATCATTTCTACCTGTCACCAGCTAAGTTACGAGTAGTTTTTCTAATCATCAGTTGTTAGTTTCATAATGACTGAAGAAAGTTTATAAGTCCACTACTTGCGTTGAAAATATTATTTATTTTATTATACTTATTGCGTTTTATTTTGTTGTTCATTTGTTTAAAAACTATATTTTGTGATTTTTTTTGTAAATTTATACAAGGCCAAAATTAATTTATCGTTTTTTTTTTTAATATTTCAAAAGTTTTTTTTCCGGTGTCGCCAGCCTTCTCTATTTATAAAATGGAGGTATATTAAAAACTATTAACATATTCGATTTTAAAATTAAACAGTTTTTAAAAATATAAATAAAAATTATTTATGAATATTGAAATTAGATAAACAATACTTTATTGTTGAATACATTACGTTATTATACAAAGAGTAGTACTAAAACGATCTCGTACAGCCATTTTACATTTATAACTATATTATGTTTAATATTCGGATATATTATATCTATTGAGTAAGCGTAAGGCATAATTTTAAAATAAATTTGATAGTAACGATTATTTTTCTAATCTTTCTAAATTATATTTTAAATACTGGAAATAATTGAACCTATAATAAAAGTTTTGTTATAGATAACTTCTTATGTTCATTCTTTCGTAATAATCTTCAATAAAAATTTAATGTGGATTTTATTAATTTTCGCAATAAAACCTAATTCTTTTCGAAGCTTAACATTCCCCAATTTATTACCTATATTCTATCGTGCAATTATCAAACAATTCCCCTAAAAAAACAGTTAAATATATTTAATTACCTATTGTTAGTTTGGTAAACTATTTTACGAAGAGAACGAAGCCACCCTTCAGCTGCTAGAAACCACCTGACAGTCTAGAAGGGACGTACTCTACTTTGCTTCGGAAAGGTAAGTTGACATATCTGTATTGCTGATGGTGCTGCAGACAGAAGGCATATCGCTTTGATATTGTTTTATCAACGCATTTTATAGCATTTTACTAATATCACGAAACAATATAGAGGCAGAAAATAAAACTTTTTGACTAACCAGAGTATCAAAAATTAGGCTACTATATTTACAAATTGCAATTATTCTGTGAAGTATCAAGTTTAAATTTCCAAGTGTTTTCGTTATTATGTATTTATTATAATAACCGGTAAATGCATATTTATCTTTTCATCATATTTACTGACCTATTTTTGTATTTCATTAAATACTATATTTACTAACCCAAGTCTCAACAATTAGGTTGTATTATTTATAAATGCAAATGTTCAGTGAAGAGGAAAATTTAAAATTCTCAATATTTTAAAAAAATATTTCAATATAACATCGGTATATTCACAATTAATTTTTTATCATATTTATTCAAAACGTCTGACCCACTGAGAAAGCATTATATTTAAGACTTTAAAAGATAAACTGAAAACCTATCTTGAAGTAATTTTTCATTATATTATTCCTTAAAGAATATAATCTTCAAGTATTAATAACGTGCGATGGATTTATAATATTTTCAAATTACTTATACGTTAATAAAAAAATACATTCTAAAAAATTAATATCACGAAATATGAAAATAATGTTTAGAAATAAAATGCGTCTCGAGTCACAAACAACAAATGATGGTTCAAGTATGTTATCATCGTATTAACCCCAACTTTTATATAGCAAGTACTGATTCGCAAACTATCTTACTGTTATACGTTAGAATGAAGCTAAACAATGTAAATAATTTAAATAATGGTTTAACCTATTTTGCGAGCTTTGAAAACGCTTAATATAAAGTTTTCGACTTGAAGTAAAGAGCTGACACATTGAAATAGTGAACTTTTTATGGTAACAATACTCGCATACTTTTCTTTAAAGATAACTAGCTAGCCAAACTTGTACCCTTATTGGATTGCGTCTTTAAATGCAAACCAACATTCACCGGGTTTACCTAAATATATTGTAAAATAGCTATATAGTAATGCAGCTTAATATAGAGTCATGTGTTATCAATGAATGTTTACTCTATATGGTAATGATTTTCAAGACGTATCGCCTTATAACAACCGTTTGTCAAAACCTAACGTTAGAAAAGTTATTATTTTTGTTATAAATAAACCTAACCTAGACATTATATTTATTTTTTAAAACAGTTGTATTTTATTGCAT
The DNA here is from genome assembly GCA_036971475.1 of Prosapia bicincta. Taxonomy (NCBI): domain Eukaryota; kingdom Metazoa; phylum Arthropoda; class Insecta; order Hemiptera; family Cercopidae; genus Prosapia; species Prosapia bicincta. The sequence continues at coordinate 51,634,409 of JBAIZL010000006.1, forward strand.
ACATAAACAATATTCTATAATATATTTACTTTGTACAGTTTAAACTGTATTGGTGTATTTAACTTATTTTTCAGTTCTCTCAAATCTTATCTACTATTAATGGTCTGGATTTCTTAAATTGACTTGTTTATTATTCTTGTGTTTATATGTAAAGAAAGTTAGACAGAAAAAATGTTAGACTTGGACCAACGGGTGTAATGTCCTTTTTTCACAATATTGTACGATTGTATTTACTTGGGTGTAAAACTTCGTCTTCATTGATCTTTGTATTACCATATAAGATACTACATTAGGTTTAGATTTTACTGTAAAATATGAAAATTACATTTTACTGTAAAATTAATTATTAGTTGCTACAATTTGCTCCAAAGGATGATTCTACTTGTTTTTTATTTAAGTTTGAGCGCTCTTTAGGTGAAAATTTTGAAACTGTAATTTGTAATATTGTGGATGGCAGACCAAAGTGAAACAATATCACAATCTCAAAAATAAAATAGATGACACTTTTCAAGTATTCATTTTTTGCCTACCATAATGATACTAATCAATGTTATTGTTTTAGGTTTGGTTAGTTATTCGTATATTAGTAACACTATGTCTTTCTTTGTCACAGATGTATAACATGATGTCTTTCTACTTAGCGATGTTGCTTCTTGTGTGCGCGTCGGTTATTTACGGTGAGGCAAAAGGCGCAAAGAAACGTGGAGTGGACAAACTGGAGGAAGAAATGGACGAAACCTTTCGCACAGTCGAGCACAACTATCAAAGTGCAAAAGTAAAAAGATCTGTGAACAATCTTTTTAAGAAGGACGGAGAGCTATTTCACTTCGAGAACTTTTATCCGTACACCGATGAAAATATTATAAAGGCTAGCGTTATCATTGGAAAAGGTATGGCTATGTACAGAGAATTGAACGCCACCTTAACTCGACTTAAACACGCTAAAACCAAAGAAGACAAGTCGAAGAAAGTGAGCCTGCTTATGGTTGCCAATTCGCTAACACATCTTCTTCAAACTCTCGTAGACTACGTGTTTCCTGCAGTACCGTATGACATACCGGAAAACTTCTCAAGGACCCACAGAGACGTGTCCGGAGCTTCGGGCGTAGGGAAATCTATGAAGAACATCCACGGAGGGTCTGGCGGTCGTAACCTTCCTATCCATATTCCCATTCCAGTAAATTACTAGACAAAGAAAATTGCAGAAAACGAAAATCTGTGTTTTAAATAAAAAGATAAATAAACCTGTTGTTTTATTATTCATATAATTATTTGCATAATTATTAGAAGGGAAGATTTTTTAATAAACTAATTATATTTAAATTTCAGTTTAATTTATAAAAACATGTTTGATTTCGTCACTATCAGCGTTAAACTCACCGGAAATTTAACCCAAACAAATAAGTAAAACCCAATAAAAAACCCAGTGAGTTTTGTTTTAACTACTTGTTACCTACCTAACACTTAACATACGTTCAAAAAATAAGCTTTTTTTGGTAAAAGCTAAAAACACTGTTGCATACACAAATTGATTTAAGAAAATCTTACTAGTGAGATAAAGTTCTAAATATAACATTTGCAGCCAAATAAAAATAACTACGTATTAACGATGGAATAACAATCAGTAATTATTTTCTCATACACGTCTCGATTACAAAGTCGCCATCACTAACAGTAAGTATAATAATTAAAATTTTAAACTCCAAGGAAAATTAGATTTTTTTTAAAACTTGGAATTTCTACAAAACCCGCACAACTCTAGTGGGTTGCCATGCATGGCCCATGCATGACGTGCAGTTAATATCCACTGCTAGTGAATGTTGCTAAATTCATTGTATTTGCACCAAACTGTTCATGGCTAGACGGAAAATAACGAAACATACAGTTAAGTGTTGTGTGAAGAACGTGGTGGATAAACGTGACAAGAAAGGAACTCTGCCAGGAAAAACTCAAGCAGGAGACTTCTTGACTTGGAAGCCCTTAATAGCTAGGATAGAATTACTATACGGACAAATTATAGGTCCACGGGGCTCTTGGCATACATTACATAACGTTCATACTGCCTTACTCTAAATTCGAATTTGCCACGAATTTACGTTGAATTTATTAGTTTGAAACGTAACACAGGTTTTGAATTATTATTTTGCAAAGGTTGTAATTGTTTTGTAATTTGTTTCTAAGAGAAGGTATTCTGTTATAATACCCAAATAAAGGCACCCCTGCCTTATGTGTAAGCATTTAACGATACTTAACAAATATATACATACATATACACACACACATATATATATATATATATATATATATATATATATATATATATAATTTTCTTGTATATTAAAAAAACATATGAGGCTATTCACTCCTGATGATGTTTGTACTGTTTATCAACGAAAAACTACGAATAAAAAATTATTAATTCTTGTATTTTATTAACTTCAGTGGTTTTTGATACATACATACATACATATATATATATATATATATATATATATATATATATATATATAATAAGGTCCTTGTAATTAACCAGCGCTTGAAATATTTTTTTTGTACGTTTTAATTGATATATTCATTTATATTACTCTTTTCTCAGAAGGTTTATACAAAGTTTTAAACTTTGTAATACGTTTTCTTACGACTTACTAATTCCTCTCAGAAGTATGTTTTTTACTGTCAACTATAGGAGAGGTACTTTCAGAAATATTAGAAAACCAACCCTTATTTTACCACCTACTCACCAACCGTGCTGATTAAGGGGTTACTGAAGCCGCCGTCTGTGGACACGCTTTCTAGGGGTTATAGGCTCCACCAAGAGTCTTGTATTTATTTGTTTTTAAAAAAATATTTGTTAGTAGTAAAAACATAATATTAGATTTTATAGATATATATTGAAAAAGCTTGATACATTCCGTTAAGCCGACCTATAACAATTTTGTATAAGAGAGTAAAAATAAAAATGAAAATAACTCGTGGGGAAGATATTTAGAGCAGTAATAATTTATATATTATTTTTAACTAATAAACTGTTTAAAATATATATATCAACGTTGTCTAATAATTTGAAGAATATATATAAATCAATATGGATAAAGTAGTATTGCAAAAAAGATTAAAATTATAATATTTTCAACTCTGATAAAATTAAATCTTTTATGAAAATTCAAACGAGAGCTTTAATGTGACCTATATCTGTTCAAAATGATTTCGATAGACAGCCAGATAAATAATCTTGAATATTTAAAACATTATTTTAAATAAGAAACTTTATATTAGGCCTATTTTATTAATCATAATAATACTATGTACTAAAACAATATTTACTGATAGTAATTTAAAATTATTAAATATTATCTAGAACGTTTTAATAATATTTTTTAAAAATATTTTCAATTTGACTTTACTACTAGTAAACAGCTTCCGACCTTGATAGATGAACCTTTTGTCGACGCCATGACCAGTAGTTAGGGGTTTTCTTGAACGTTGAACTGTCGAAATCCTGGGCCCAGTCCAAAGCTAAACATTCCTGAAGGTGTTGGGGATTAGTAACTGTATTACCTTCCAGCAGACACTCCAGAGTTGGTAGTATATGAACAAAGTATACACAACTGGAACTCGATCTGAAAGTTTCAACGCTGACAGCCCGAGGAAGGATGTCTGATATTTGTGCAATAGATTGTAAAAGAATAATAATGTCAAAGGAAAAACCAATATAACAATATATTTTCACTGAAGAAATACTTTATTGAAAAAAATATCTAAGGAGCTGCTCCCTGTTGCATGGAGATAGTACTAAAACAAATTTTATTCGAGGTGGTTTACTGATATAAGGAAAATTGGGACCATTTGGTTTTCCTCGAGCCCCAGGATCAGGATTTATTATAGTATCCGTATATGCAAGGGATGTCAGGATTCTTTAGACATTCAGGATTAGTGAGGTAAATTTTTAGACTGTCTCGATAAGGTGGTATACTGTCACGCTTACGTGGACCTCGCATTTTACGGATAGTGGGGCGTCGAGGCGGTGCTGTATTATGTCGAGGATAACTGTTTCTCACCGATTTTACGTGATATTTAGGATATGGCGGGGATTCTCTGATATAATCGTACATGCAAGGGATTTCAGGATTCTTTAGACATTCAGGATTAGTGAGGTAAATTTTGAGACTATCTCGATAAGGTGGTATACTGTCACGCTTACGTGGACCTCGCATTTTACGGATAGTGAAACTGTTTCTCACCGATTTTACGTGATATTTAGGATATGGCGGGGATTCTCTGATATAATCGTACATGCAAGAGATTTCAGGATTCTTTAGACATTCAGGATTAGTGAGGTAAATTTTTAGACTATCTCGATAAGGTGGTATACTGTCACGCTTACGTGGACCTCGCATTTTACGGATAGTGGGGCGTCGAGGCGGTGCTGTATTATGTCGAGGATAACTGTTTCTCACCGATTTTACGTGATATTTAGGATATGGCGGGGATTCTCTGATATAATCGTACATGCAAGGGATTTCAGGATTCTTTAGACATTCAGGATTAGTGAGGTAAATTTTTAGACTGTCTCGATCAGGTGGTATACTGTCACGCTTACGTGGACCTCGCATTTTACGGATAGTGGGGCGTCGAGGCGGAGCTGTCTTATGTCGAGGATAAATGTTTCTCACTGGTTTTACGTGGTATTTAGGATATGGCGTGGATTCTCTGATATAATCGTACATGCAAGGGATGTCAGGATTCTTTAGACATTCAGGATTAGTGAGGTAAATTTTTAGACTGTCTCGATAAGGTGGTATACTGTTACGCTTACGTGGACCTCGCATTTTACGGATAGTGGGGCGTCGAGGCGGTGCTGTATTATGTCGAGGATAACTGTTTCTCACTGGTTTTACGTGATATTTAGGATATGGCGTGGATTCTCTGATATAATCGTACATGCAAGGGATTTCAGGATTCTTTAGACATTCAGGATTAGTGAGGTAAATTTTTAGACTGTCTCGATAAGGTGGTATACTGTTACGCTTACGTGGACCTCGCATTTTACGGATAGTGGGGCGTCGAGGCGGTGCTGTATTATGTCGAGGATAACTATTTCTCACTGGTTTTACGTGATATTTAGGATATGGCGTGGATTCTCTGATATAATCGTACATGCAAGGGATTTCAGGATTCTTTAGACATTCAGGATTAGTGAGGTAAATTTTTAGACTGTCTCGATAAGGTGGTATATTGTTACGCTTAGGTGGACCTCGCATTTTACGGATAGTGGGGCGTCGAGGCGGAGCTGTCTTATGTCGAGGATAACTGATTCTCACCGGTTTTACGTGATGTTTAGGATTTGGCGGTGATTCATTGATATAATCGTACATGCAAGGGAGGTCAGGATTCTTTAGACATTCAGGATTAGTGAGGTAAATTTTGGGACCGTCCCTACTAGGCGAGGGAGGAGGCATATGCTTACGTAGGCCGCGCATTTTGCTTGTATGGTGGCGTCGAGTCGGGGCTCTAGTGTATTGTGGATAACTGTTACTTCCGGGTTTTACAAGATGTTTAGAATATGACGTATATTCACTGATATGATCGTATATGCAAGGGAGATTGCGATTTCTTAGACATTCCGGATTAGTGAGGTAAATATCTGAGCAGGGCCACTTAGAACCGTCTCGACAGGGACCAGCATGATGCTCAGGGAGGCGTGTAACTCGTAGCAGAGTAACAGGACGTGCATTGGCTTCAAGATAATCTTTGGAGCGTATAAGAGTTTCTGGATATTCAGGGTGAATTGAATCACCACTGTAATCATATGAACATGGCTGATCAGAGCCGTCTGAACAAGGGATAGGATTAGGAGCATAGTCATTGGAGCACGGTACACCCAGACCCTCTAGACAATATGGATTATTAGTACTACTGGGCGTACTAGCTGGTGTTACAGTGAATGCAGGATAATCGAAATCACTTGGGTTGTCAGGATAATCAGGATTTAACAGCGTTTCGTTGTTGTACAAACAGGGTAGGCCGTAAGCGTCTATACAAGTTGATTGACTTGGTGTAGGTTCAGGATAGAGGTATTCGTATGGTAAGTCTGGCTCGACGGAACTTGTTGGAAGACGACCGGAAGGTACATCATAGTAAGAAATATCAGGCGTTACAAGCTGTGAGCCAGCTGATTTTTCAGTGATTTCAAAATAGTCGAATTCATTTGGTTTATTTGGATAACTAGAAACATACATTGTGAAAGTGGTTGTGGTAGCGACGCTGTGTGTTTTTGGTATACAATTAGGTGTTTGGGGTCTGAGAGTATGTGAAATAATTAGTGGATTAGGAGACTTAGGTCGTCTATTAGTAGAAGGAAAGTGTGGTAGTAATGATGGTGTTAAAGTCGGTGCCCATGTTATAGGCTTTGTCGTTGTTGGAGGTGATCGTGGTTGGGTTAACGTTGTTAGTTGTTTTGGTTTAGCTGGTGGCGGTGGTGACGGCGGTTGAGGTGGTGGCGGCGGCGTTGGCGACTGCGGTCGCGGCGTTTGAGGTGGGGGCGGTGGCGTGGGCGGCTGCGGTAGCGGCGGTCGAGGTGGTGGCGGCAGCGTGGGCGGCTGCTGTAGTGGTGGTTGAGGTGGTGGCGGCGGCATGGGCGGCTGCGGTAGCGATGATTGAGGTGGTGGCGGTGGCGTTTGCGGCTGCGGTAGTGGCGGTTGAGGTGTTGACGGTGGAGTGGACGGCTGCGGTAGTGGCGGTTGAGGTGTTGACGGTGGCGTGGACGGCTGCGGTAGTGGTGATTGAGGTGTTGACGGTTTCGTCAGTGGCGTGAAAAACTCTAAGGGGGCGTCAACGTTATCGTAATATTCGTAGTCATAAGTAGTATTGTCACAATAGTCTGCGGGAAAGAGAGATAAACACAGGAATGTTCTTTTGCTAAAGGGTTTTTCACCCTCTAACCAGTAGAGTCTATTTGGTTGGAAGTAGTTCACAAGGCTACTTATAAAACTGCCCAACGATGTAGAAACATCTTTTAACCCTTCCCCCATCCTCTTGTTCACGGATCCTACAACCCCCAAACCACCGTTTATGTCTCTTTTCAAAGCTATCGCCTTAGTCAGAATATAACCTGCATTTAGTCTATTTCCTAAAGACGTTTCAAAATTGTGAAAGTTTAGAAAATATTTATGTTGGTTTTTTACTGTCTTCCCTAACTGATTCGAATGTTTCACTTTGTGTTTTAAGAGTGTTTTTGTTTTCTTTTTTCTTATTTTCCTTTTTTGTACATTTTCTACCTTCTTCTTTTTCCTTGACGTAATAAATGTTCTCAGTGTGTTATTTTGTTCATGACTGCTTTTAGTCTTACTCATTTTAATTTCACTAACGTCTTCAGGTTTTTGGAGTGCACTTGGCTGATGTTTACGCAACAAGACTGCCTGTTTATCACTCCTACCCTTTGATCTCTTCACATGTTTACCGCCGTCTTTTGCGAATGTTAAACTGGAGAAGCGTTGATCTTCGTCGAAAGATTTTTCACAGTACATTGACAACACGCAAATAAGCAGTAGCAAGGTCGTAACGGAATACATATTGCCAACCTGTGAAAATAAAAATCTTGATTATGGTTTTGTTACTCTATACAAGTTAAAAATATGTTTTTATTTTATTAAATTTAAAAGGGTAAAATCTTAGGTCAAAATGTAAGAGTATTGACACGATTGAGACATAATTCAGTTTTAAAGTTTCGAACTATTGTGTTACAATTTATTTTAATGAAAATATAAAACCTTATTTTAATATTACTTGTGTTGATTATCAAAGTAATACATATAAAATGTAGGCTAATAAAATGAGACAAAGATTCAATAATTATATAATGTATTAGTTCAATAATATAAAATTTAGGGAAATCATCACTAAGACTACAAAAACTTATTATTACCATTAAAAAACGACGTCCAAATTTATTTGTAAAGGTGTGAGGTTACCTAATTGGAACCTATCTCTTGATTGACAAGTAAACAATTAACACAAGTACACTCTCTGCTATATATATATATATATATATATATATATATATATATATATATATATAACAACTGCAAAATGATAGATGTAAGAATTATGATAATAGTACAGAACATGTAACCAATCCAAAGTGCTAATAATAAAATTAGTGTTGTTCAATGATAAAAAAGTAAATATAGGAAAAAGATATGAAACAGATTTACTTAGCACTAAACTACACAAGCTGTGAGTATTAAAATATGTTATAAACAAACATAACCCTAAATAGGCCAGAGGCTAATCGACAGGTGTAAATTGAACGGTAGAAGTGTAGTTTGTGGAACCAGGCCAAAGTGCATAATGTTAATAAAATTTGGAATAAATAAATTACATAATAGTAAATAATAGACTCAAAAAGAGTAGATAGATTAATTTAGACACAAAAAGAACAAATTGTAATTCGTAAGATATAATAAACCAAACTATAACCTAAAAGTGGCAAGCCTTAATGGCTAGCGGTATAGGACGATAATTGTTTAGTTTATGAAACCAGCTTAAAATGCCTAATATTTTATAAATATAATATATATATATATATAATAATATATAATATAATAATATATAAATATTATATATATATATATAATAATATACAAATATAATATATATTATATTATATAATATAATAATATATAAATATGTCTAACGAAATATAATACAGAATAGTTAATATAGGACAAAGAAATGTAAGAAGTTTAACTTAGGCCTAGCTAGGGAAAATAGTAATTATTAGAATGTATTAAAATAATCATAACCTAAAATTATATGGCCTAAAATAAAATTATATTTAACACGGTTAGAAAACTTGAAGAAAGATTGTTTATAAGATCCTGTCACAATGAGTAAAACAACACTGCCGTCGTAATGGTGTATGTGGAAAGGATCAGTGAATTAATTAAATTGGAAGAAATATAGACAAATGAATTAATTAGGCGAAAGTAAAAAAATTTAATTTAGGCATTGCATTAAAGAAAAGACTGTCATAAAAATCGAGAAAAATAGGTTAAGCAAATACAAGTAGAATGGTTTAGAGATTAAAAAACAAGACGGTTACTAGACTACGTAGTTCCAATTGGTGGAAAATCCAAAATGGAGGTATAACTCACAGAGTTTGGGTTTGGTACAAGGAAGCCTTCTTCGTCCAGGTAACGCTAGAGTAGAAGCGACTCAACTGCCATAACGAACAGTCGTGTTGTACGATCAAACGATCAGAGCAAAATTGTGGTAATATAACAGTAAATAGTGCTTCGATGTGACGCTGGAGTGTATAGAGTGTTGGGCAAATGCGCAAATATCTTAATAACATCACCTTGACCAAGAAAATGTCTAAACGCCGGACTTGGAGAATTTTATAGACAACATGCAGTGAGAATACATCGAAACTTTAAGAACAAAATGGAAAATGCCCAAAAGCCAACCCGTTTTGGAAGATTCTTCACCTTTTTGCAATACAAATTTATATAAAGAATAAATTAATATTTTAATAAATCTGTATTAAAAAAATGTATATTAAAGTCAAAATTATATAAAAATTCAATAGCCTAAGGACGATAAACCTGTCTTAGGTTACCTAAATTAACTTATAATTATTCTAAATTGACTTTTCATGCAACCTTTTTTCTGAAATGGGAAGTAACGTTTCAAGTTCACATTCAGATTGTCTTCAATAACCATAGAGATAATCTATTGACAATATCAGATAGTTGGTAAAATGAGTGAACTAAATGAAGATTTTATTAAAAGGCATAGCCTATTGTAACTAGATAGTTTAACTTTAAAATGGTTAAATATTAACAAGACACTGAGATATTTGAAATTTAACTTTAATAAGCAAATTTATATGCAAAATTAATTATGAGAATAGTAATTGATTACATGTTAGAATATATTATGAAATTCGGGCTTTGATATTAGCAGCAAAAAATAGGGTATATTCATGTGCGAGTGTTAATAATAAGTTCGATATAATAAGGAGATATATTTTACTCAATTAACATGAATTAAGATAATCAGGTTATTTGTTATTTCAGGTTAGACTAAAGTGCAAAATCCTGTAAAACTACACAAACTAGTTAATAATAAATTCAAATGTAAAATTAAAAATTTATATTTTTCAATTACAGTAGTATAGTTTTTCATTTAAGATATAATAAATTCACTGCGTATCCAATTGTAGTTTTAGGTTAAAAGTGTCTCTCAGAGATTTCACTACCCCGAAAAGAGCTTATAGGACTTATAGGAGGCTATATGGTTTTTGTAACAAATTCATGGGTAGGATCCCCTGAGAGGTTCATTACTTGAGTTTCATACCAGGGTTCGTAGGCAAGGGGTAAAGCATTACCAGGTAAGTTGAGGAGTAGCCGGAGGGACGCTAGAGTAAGGCAGAGTGAGCTAATGTCCTGTAGACAACTCTAGAACTATTGCCAAATATGTCAAACATATTTTTCATATTCTTAAGAATATTTCATCCTAGTGTGAAATGTTTCGGGTAAATGGTAACAGTTTCTGATATCTCGTATAATAACTCAAGATAGAAGGACATCTTGAAGGTATTTCACCTTTTGAAAACCGGGGATGTCGTATAATTGTTGTGAAATTTATCATATACTTCTTAAGTGTTAACCCAATAATACAAAAGTATACACAAAGTAATAATAAATGAGTAGTCAGGCCATAATAAACGGTTAAGTGGGAGCAAACAATGCAACACTTATAGTAAATCTGTAATTTGCTCAGTATTATCCAATAATAAAATATAACGAAAAATTGAATACTATAGACAAGTTGTTTTTTTTATCACAAACGTATTTTAAAAAAATAAGATAAATTCTTTTTTACCTTCACTGCAACACACTTCACAAAATCTTGTCTCCTACTTTGATTGGATGAACGATTAAGGGAGGGGAAAGACGAAATTAGAAAACAATATAATGTTGATGATATTATTATTGTTTATTGTTGAATCTGAGTGTGGTTGAAACCATCAGACCTATAAAATGGTCCAATAATTTATAAAATTTAAAAGTTGTAAAATTTAATAGCTTACAACGTTATCATAAGAACCAATACTACACACACACACACACACACACACTCACACATTTACACTTACACACACACACACACACACACACACACACACACACACACACACACACACACACACACACACACACATACACACATACACACACACACACACACACATACAAACACATTCACACACACACACACACTCAATTATGTATATATATATATATTGTCCATAGTAGGCTTGAAAATCTAATAACGTTACTAAAAAAACTAATCGTAACAAAACTAGCCAATTAATTCCATTACTGTGTAGATGAAATGTGTTCATTAATGTGTAGGTGAAAAAGGATTCCAAGAAAAAGAGTTTTTATAACTGTAGTACTTACATACACATACACATGTACACACATATTCACGCACATCACACCGACACACACACACACACACTCACATACACACCGACGCTGACTCTCTATTTCTCTCTCTCTCTCTCTCTCACACACACATTTATAAATAAATTAATATATATATATATATATATATATATATATATATATATATATATATAAATATATATAAATATATATATATATATATATATATATATATATATATATATATATATATATAAAAGGATACTTTATAGAGTACGTATTGCGTAGTGACTCACCATTATATCGTAGAATGAAGTAAATCCACGCTTTGCATTTGTTGTTTACGTCTATTGAGAACTAGTTAAAGTGTTTCTGTTGTGGAAGTAATCATTGCATTGACCTGCAATGCTGTTGTTAATGTTATAGTTTAGATATACGTTCCTTCGGAGTGTAATTAAAGGTAATATAATAATTTTTTTATTGTTTTGTTATAAATATATTAATGTACTATTTATTAGGAATATACTGTGTATGAATTTAATAATAAATCAAAAAAACCTCTTAACCACAAACTTTCTTTATTATACCCTATATGTACATTTCAGTCCCCAAGTAACCATCCTCAGAGGGATACGATACAGAGACTGTATGAAAGTGTTTGTATGTTATCCCTCTGAGGATGGTTACTTGGTAACTGAAATGTACTTGAGAGTAAGATAAAGAAAGTTTGTAGTTAAGAGATTTTTGTGTAATTATTCCTATTAATTATACTCTCTCTATATCTAACGATGTATATATTATAAAAATAATTAAATATAGTGACAGTTTAAAAATTTTAGATATTCAAAAATATATCTCCCCCTCACAATACATAAAAATATATATGATATAATACCCTAAAATTAGGAGCGTAGATATCAGAATATACAGTGAATTAAATTACATTTTAAAAATATTTGGTATTCAGAAATGTGCAATGTATACAGTAGACAGCGGTAAACAGGGTCTCCTTGCTCCATGAGAAGATGCAGGAACAAATATTGCAGTGTAGGCGACAGCATAGTAAAAACGTTGGCTTCTTTGCAGACTTTATTTTTGTTGTTTTATAGCCTAATCTATCCTCACTGGAAATATTATTGATAATGTATAATGTATTATACCGACTTGCACTGATTCATAGAAAACCTTATATAAATTTTTGTGTTTACTGTGAAGTAAAATTATTTATAATAAGTTCATAAATTATTAACAGAATAACAGAAGAAAACTAATTTTAACTCAAAACTTAAACTGCAGTATAAGCACGTAGACACCAAACTTCTAATTGGTGACGAAGTGCTTATACAATAACCTGCAAAATTTGTGCCTATACAAGTATGTGGTGCTATCTATCGCGTATAAATTAAAACATTAAAGATAGCGCCTGCGAAAGGATCTATAGGGTTGTTGAAGTCTTACAACCCCGATTTACAATGAGGGTGGAAAAGCAAAGGTATAGATGTAGTAAAATTAAAATAAAATATTGTGTTATCCAAGTAAAAAATATAGAACTAATGCTATTAAGACTCACAACATTGAATAATGCACTGATCTCGTGATCTCAACGTCTGCTGAAGAAATATCATTAAATAGTGTTTTTTACAAATGATATCAGTAAATATAATTTCAAAACAGAGATCAACTTATTTATATTATAAAAGAAGAGTCCAGGAATATTAAAAACACTCTTTCTTAGTAAGCAACATATTCCAACACTTAACAAGTGGAAATACCTATTAGTATCTAAAACATAATTCTTACGTTCTTTAAAATAATACATCAACCCCACAAAGTTATCAATATTAGTATTAATATCAATATTAATAACAGCTCAGAGAACATTTTTAGATATTTGTGAAATGGATTTAAAAGGAAGTAGAATTTTTAAAAGGTAAAAAGTTAACAATATTTTTTCTATGTTGAATATACTTTTTTATTGCCATTATTAAGTATGTAGCTGCTTCTTCTTGCATGAACACAATACTAAAACCAATTTTATTCAAGGTGGTTTACTCATATCAGGATGACTGGGACCATTTGGTTTTCCTCGAGATCCAGGATCAAGATTTATTGTAGTAGTCGTATTTGCAAGGCAGGTTTGGATTGTATAGACATTCAGGATTAGTGAGGTAGATTTTGGGACCGTCTCGATATATTGGGGAACGGATCACATGCCTTGGTAGGTCACGCCTTTTGGGTAAAGTGGGGCGTCGAGCCGGTGCTCTTGCACGTTGGGGATAATCGTGCCTCAAAGGATTTTCAAGATATGGCGGTGATTCTCTTATATAATCGTATATGCAAGCCAGATTTCGATTGCTTAGACATTCAGGATTAGTGACGTAGATTTTGGGACCATTTCGATTACGTGGAAGACGAGCTACATGCCTGGGTAGGTTTCGCATTATGCGTCTAGTGGGGCGTTGAGTCGGTGCTTTCGTATGTTGCAGATAATTGTATTTCACCGGTTTTATATGGTGTTTAGGGTATGACGATGCATCTCTGATATAGTCGTATATGCAAGGGAGATCGCGATTGCTTAGACATTCAGGATTAGTGACGTATACTTTTGACCCATGTGGATTAAAATGAGGAGGAGTAATATGCTTAGGTAGTCCTCGCATATTGAGCGTAGATGGGCGTCGAGCTGGTGCTCTCGTATGTGTTGGTTCAATGTATTTCGCTGGTTTTAAACGATTCTTAGAATATGACGTTGATTCACTGCTATAATCGTATATGCAATGGAGATTGCGATTTCTTAGACATTCTGGATTAGTGAGATAAATATTTGAGCAGGGCCATTTCGAACCGTCTCGACAGGGACCAGCATGATGCTCAGGGAGGCGTGTAACTCGTAGTAGAGCAACAGGACGTGCATTAGTTTCAAGATAATCTTTGGAGTGTATAAGAGTTTCTGGATATTCGGGATAAGGGAGTGAATCACCGCTATAATCATGGGAACATGGCTGGTCAGAGTCGTCTGAGCAAGATATAGGATTTATCGATGGATTATTATCGATGGAGCAGGGTAGAACTAGACCGTCTAGACAAGAGGGAGGCTTAATGTTCCATGGATTCCTGGGCGTAGTAATTGGCGCTTTAGTTAATTCAGGATAATCGTAATCCCATGGTTTGTGCGGATATTTGGTGTTTACCGGCGTTCCGTCGTTGTAATCGGGGAAACAGGGCGACCCGGAACAGGGTGATTCACTTGGTGTAAAATGAGGGTAGTCGTAATCGTACGGTATGTCCGGATCATCAGGTTTAGGTGGACGAGAATAGGGAGGTATAGGAGTGTGAGAAATTTCAGGCGTAATAGGTAGTGGGGGTGCTGTTGGTACTGTGATTTCCGGGTAGTCTCCAGGAATTTGGGGACAATATGAGAAATGCACTGAAGAGGGGGTTGTGGTAGCGAATTTGTTGGTTTTACCTGTATAATGTGGTGGTTGGGGTTGAGGGTGATGTGGAATAGGTCGTGGAGGTTTGGGTCGTGGAGGTTTAGTTCGTGGAGGTTTATGTCCTTTTGAAGGATCATGTGGCGGTGCGGATGGTTCTAAAGGCGTTGGCTGTGGCTTTTTCGATGGTGGCGTTGTTGGAGGCGGTCGGGTTTCCGTTGGCGTTGTCAGTGATTTTGTCGGGGGCGATGGTGGTTTTGTTTGGGGTGGGGTTTTCGT
The DNA here is from genome assembly GCA_036971475.1 of Prosapia bicincta. NCBI lineage: Eukaryota > Metazoa > Arthropoda > Insecta > Hemiptera > Cercopidae > Prosapia > Prosapia bicincta. Next base: position 51,649,575 of record JBAIZL010000006.1, read on the forward strand.
TGTCAATGTTTTCGGTTTTGTTGGGGACGTCGGTGGCGGCGTATGCGGTTGGTGCGTAGATGGCGGTGGTGGAGGTGGCGGTGGATGCGTTGTTGGGGGTGGTGGAGGTGGCGTTGTTGTCGGCGGTGGCGGCGGTGGCGGCGGTGGCGGCGGTGGCGGCGGTGGCGGCGGTGGCGGCGGTGGCGGCGGTGGTGGCGGTGGCGGCGGTGGCAGCGGTGGAGGAGGTGGCGGAGGTGGTGGCGGCGGCGGTGGAGGAGGCGGCGGCGGCGGCGGTGGAGGCGGCGGTGGAGGCGGTGGAGGAGGTGGAGGCGGTGGAGGAGGTGGAGGCGGTGGAGGAGGTGGAGGTGGTGGAGGCGGCGGTGGAGGCGGCGGTGGAGGCGGCGGTGGCGGTGGAGGCGGAGGCGGAGGTGGTGGCGGAGGCGGAGGTGGTGGTGGTGGAGGAGGCGGTGGTGGCGGTGGAGGTGGTGGTGGTGGTGGAGGCGGTGGCGGAGCTGGGGGCCATGGTTTATGCCAAAAGTCGTCATCGTCATCGTCGTCGTCATCATCATCGTCATCATCACAATAGTCTGAGTCAAAGACATAGTCTAATAAACACCAAAACATTCTCTTACTTAAGGTTTCGCCACTTTCTAACCAGTAGAGTCTATTTGGGTGGAAATAGTTCACAAGGCTACTTATAAATCTGCCCAACGATGTAAAAACATCTTTTAATCCTTTCCCCATCCTCTTGTTCACGGATCCTATATCAACTAAACTAGCGTTTATGTCTCTTTTCAAAGCTAACACTTTAGTCAGAATAAAACCTGCTTTAAGTCTATTTTGGAAAGATGTTTCAAAATTGTGAAAGTTTAGAAAATATTTATGTTGGTTTTTGACTGTTCTCCTTTGGTGATTCGAATGTTTCACTTTGTGTTTTAAGAGTTTTTTTGTTTTCTTTTTTCTTATTTTTCTTTTCTGTACATTTTCTACCTTCTTTTTTTTTCTTGACGTAATAAATGTTTTCAGTGTGTTACTTTGTTCATGACTACCTTTCGTCTTACTCAATTTAATTTCACTCGCGCCTCTAGGTTTTTGGAGTGTACTTAGTTGATGTTTACGCAACAAAACGGCCTGTTTATCACTCCTACCCTTTGATCTCCTCACATGTTTGCCGCCGTCTTTTGCGAATGTTAAACTGGTAAGCGGTTGATCTTCGTCGAAAGATTTTTCACAGTACATTGACAACACGCAAATAAGCAGTAGCAAGGTCGTAACGGAATACATATTGCCAACCTGTGAAAAAAAAATCGTGATCATAGTTTTGCTACCTCATACAGGTTAAAAATATTTTATCAAATTAAAAATGGTAAAATCTTAGGTAAAAATGTAAGAGAGTTGTGAATAATGTGAGACATAATGCAGAAACAGTGGTCAAATAAATACCCTTGACCACTTATTTTGATAAAAATAAAAAATCGTGATAAAAAATAAGTGATACTAGAATTATTAGGTTAAAAACATAATAATTATTGTGTGTTTTTATTAAATATGAAATGTAGGATGAACATCACAAAGAACATAATCACGTGATTATAATATTTAAAACTGTGTGTACATTTTGATGTATAGGTCATATTCTCCTGGTTCACAAGGAAAGTATACAAATTTATTGTTAAATATAACCACTAATAAATTTAACAACTCTAGTAAAGAAGTGGAACATATCAAAAGATTTTTTTCTTTAATTTAAGAATATTACATCGTAGTTTCAGTAAATGGTAAGAGTTCCTCTTATCTTGGATAGTGCTTAATATTAGTGGACCTCATTAATGGGTTTCACCTATTTACCATTTGGCAGTTGTTATAATTCTTGTGAAATGTATCATTTATTACTTAAGGAGTTGGGATATTATTACAAAATGACTTATAAAACGGTAATACGTGTTTAATTTGGTTTTAATAAACTGAGAGTGTGGAACAAATATTGTAACCCTAAAAGTAAATCTGTACCTCGTTTAGTAATATCTAACATTGAAAACAAATAATTAGGTTACTATAAAAAGTTGTTCATTTTTTATTACTTGAATTATAATTTTTTTTTAATATGTCTCCTATTTGGATTGGTAACCAAATATATACATATACGTACATACTTACACATACTCGTGTACGCATACGCACACATACACACTTTCTCTCTCACACACACAGACAGACAGACACACACACACACACACACACACACACACACACACACACACACACATACAGACACATACAAACACAGACACACACACACACACACACAGACAGACACATACACACACAGACACACACACACACACACAGACACATACACACACAGACACACACACACACACACACACACACACACACAGACAGACACATACACACACAGACACACACACACACAAACATACGCGCTTGCTCTCCCATACTAACATATAAACACACCCACTATATATATGTATATATATATATATATATAAATATATATATATATATATATATATAAATATATAAATATATAAATATATATTGGTATTAGAATACATATATATACTCACCATTTCAGCATATTTCTCACTAAACCCACGCTTTCATACCAAGATTGAGCTTCTACAACACACGTTTACTAACGTGAATGGTCATCAACTATTCACTGCTATTAACTGTAGCGTGAGTAACTGTTATGAAACAAAGCCACTGTAAATGTTATCGTTTAGAAATATGTTTCTTCGGAATGTAATAAATCAAAATTTACTACCTTAGATGATAGTTGGGTTATAAAATTTGTAATTATTTTTTTCCATACGAAATCGATATTGAGAAATAAAAATAAATCTGGCGATGCGAATAAAGGTTTTTGACTGGCTAAAATTTTAAAATTCTAATATAACTTCACCCCTCAAATGACATACAATCATCGTTTCAGGATATATATATATATAGTGAATATATATATATATATATATATATATATATATATATATATATATATACATATATATATATATATATATATATATATATATATATATATATAAATATATATATATGTATATATATATATATATATATATATATATATATATATTTATATATATATATTTATATATATATATATTTATATATATATATATATATATATATATATATATATATATATATATATATATTGAACTATTTGATATTCATTCATGAGCTATGTAAACAGTTGTAGGCGGTAAGCCCTGCCTACTTGCTCCAGGAACGTAGATTACTATGAAGGCTACAATATTGTCATAGAGTTGGCTTCTTTGCAGACTTTATTTTTGTAATTTTTATAGCCATATCTATCTTTACTGGTTACTTTGTTAATAATATATAATGTATTATAACAGGTTATAAAAAACTAATATAAAGTTGTGTTTAATGTGAAATGAAACTGTTTGAAAGAAGTTAGTAAATTATCTGCAACATTGGAAGGAAAACTCAATGCATAATGAAACCTAACTTCAAACTCACAGAAACACTTGACCTTATTTCAAGAATAGTGGCTCTCTATTGGTGCTAAACTAAAAAAAAAACATGAAGGACAAAGATGTTATTGTTATGATTGAAATGTCACGTATTCCGATTTACAATAAGCGTGGAAAAACAAAGATATAGATAAAATAAAAAGGGAGATAAAATATAGCAATATGAAAGTAAAAATTAAATTATTATAAAACTCATGCTATCGTAACTCTCATTGAACAATGCACTGACCTCGTGACCACCAAATCGGCTGCAAAATATCAGTAGGTAGTGGTTTTTGCAAATGATATCAGTAAATATCTATTTACTGTTTATTGTCAAGTAAAATTATTTTAAATAAATTAGTAAATTATCAGCTGAATATCGAAATGAAAACTAATTCTACCTCAATACATAAAGAAACCAAACCTCCAATTGGTGACGAATTACCTGAAACAATTATGGCTATTACTAGTGTGTGGCGCTCCATTGGATCTATACTACCATAGATTGCATGTTGCATCATCCCACTCGTTGCTTCACCATTCATGTCTTATGGAATACTACTTGACCCGCACCCATGTCTCCCTTTTATCTGATCTCACTGAATCGTTTCTCCAAAGGTATCAGATGAAGCCCTTCACTGGAACTGAATAAACGCAATAGTTTTTCTAGCTTTATATAAATTGCAGAGCTATAAGTAAAAAATAAGGTTTTTGTGTCGGTTAATAGAAACATAGTTATTTATATAATATATAATGTACTGACTATTGGTGAGATACAAATAATGGTATCAGGTTATTTTTGTAATTAACCATAAATCCCTTAAGAAGCGAAGAGTTCGAGATTAAAATATCAGACGACTGAACATTTTTAAAGGCATAGAGACATTATCTTTGATTTTTTAAAATAAATTACATGACAAAATGTACAATGTGCAGAGTAGAATCTTAGGGTAGCGAAGTCATAATCTAAAAGATCACTTGTCAGTCGTAAATTGAAAAGAGGAGTTTTAACTCATTTTTGTTATATTTTTCGGAGCCATAATAAATCCTTTGAAAACACTATATTAGTATTAACGATAGTAATTTATTAGGGATATACTGTGGTTGAATTTAATAATAAATATACAAAAACCTCTTAACCACAAACTTTCTTTATTTTACCCTTATGTACATTTCATTTACCAAGTTACCATCCTCAGAGGAAAAAAACATACAAAGAGTCTGACTCAGTCATGCATGTTATCCCTCTAAGGATGGTTACTTTGTAACTGAAATGTACATAAGGGTAAAAAAAGGTTTGTGGTTAAGAGGTTTTTGTGTATTTATTATCAATTTATACTACTATATTGTAGATATATTTTTATTTACAATTATTTATTTGTTCAAATCAATAAGTATTATTAAAAATTGAAATATTCATGAGATAAATTGATAGAGAAAAGTGTGTTGGAGAGTTAGACGGATTATTAAGCAAGACATACATTAGCAAGCAGTGGGAGATATAGAATAAAATAATGGGAGAAATTATTGAAAAGTTTGTTTCATTTAACTAAATTTAAAAACGTTACTTTGTTCGGTTCATGAATATGGTAAACGTATGCGCAGTAAAACACATAAGTTCTGTTCCCTGGAAAAAAAACCACGAAAAATCAACGCCAAAGCTTGGAGAATCAATAGGATAAAGAACGAAAAAGTACAAATAGTGAGAGTGCTGACGTACAACAATTACAGTAAAAATTAACAATGTCGGAACAATTATAAAATAAAAATAACTTATAAACGAACACGTAAAATCTATTTTGGGACGTGAACAACGTAATTTTTGTTTATAAACTACATCTATGTATTACAACGTATTTCCATTATAATGGTTATCCTGTACTATATTTTTTAAAACTATTTATTTATTTTAAAACAAACTTTCCTCAATTATTTAATTGTTTTATAAGGTCATCTGTTTACCTTCTCATTCTTGTATTAAACATTTTCTTTACATTATTCTATTAACGTGTATCTCTCATTGTTCAGTTATCATATCTTGTTTATCCTGTTCTTACTTTTACAGGGTTTTAATTATACCTGTATTACATTAGTATATCATTTATAATTAATATCTTCATTGCAATAGTATTGCAAAGAGAGACTGTTTAAGTCTCCCCAGTTGATCTCTATCTCTTACCAAGATTTTTTTTATATTAATTTATTTATTTACTATGATTAGGTGATCTCCTTCTAGTTTTATTTTTAATATTTTTACTATAGGTTTTATTAACAAATCTCTCTTAATATTCTCGTTACATATTTACTATGTTATTCTCGTTTTGTTTCCAAATGTCTTTATTTGAGTTTTAGTTATCTCGATAAATTATGTTGCCATATTTTGGCGTTGCATTTACTACATCACATTCTTACTCTGGCCACAATATCAGGTATCGCTATGCAGGACTTTGTACATCCTACTTCACTATCAGCTGAGCCGATACAAGAACATAGGATGTGAAGAAAATATCTTCCGCTCACTGAATCTGAAAGAATACCCACCGTCCTAAACATTCCGCGAATTTATATCTCACACAAGTGAACTGGAAATTGTTATATAAAAACAATGAATACACAATAAACGTTGCCATGCGTTCACACCAAGATAAGCGGTTTCCTCGTTGAGTTATCAGATAGCTCAGGCTATGGTTGACAGTTGAGCAAGTCGTTTCATTAAAACAATAAGTACAAACTATAGTTAATAAATGAAAATATAGATATTATTGTCATAAACAATCGACGAAACATTATATTTATAATCATACGAGGATTTCGTCGTCAGTGTCCCTTGAGAAAGGCAACACCGATGTTGTCTAGTGCGACCATTTTTTCTGAATACAAAGTCTATTAAGAGTCATTATATATCTTTTTCGGTTCCAAACTGAAGGTTGGAACTCTCCATTAACAAGTAATGTAAGAAACAGATGTATGGTAATTTCCTATTTAGAACAAGAAGGAAAAATTGTATATGATTTTATTGTCAATAAACAATTGCAAATAAATAAATATGTACATGCATATGACAGAATCACAATTTTTGGCAATAGAGAGCGAAATTATTTATGAAATTATTTACTTTAAATTTACAATTAATTTTAATTTAAAAAATCTGTAACATCATGTGCCATCCCCTACAAGTATAAACAAATGTATTTTAAATACAAAATATCAAGAGCACAGTGGTACAATATATTAGAATGAAAATATTGGAAAGAACCCCAATACCACAAAAATAATCAAAAATAACAAATAAAACAAGTTACTTAAAATTAAACCCTTATGTACATTTCGATGACCATCGTCATCAGAGGGTCTTATTACAAAATTACAATCCAGCAAACAAGAACTTACAAACTAGAGTGATGATAATGATGACATGGTCATCGAAATGTACATAAGTGTTTAGACTTAAGTAACTTGTTTTATTTGTTATTCTTGATTATTTTTGTGGTATTGGAATTCTTTCCAATATTTTCATTGTAAATGTATTTGAACTTAAGAGGCTGATGCAATGTGATGTAATGAAATATTGTAATGTTCATAAGACATCACTTTCTCTAAACAATCATTTCCTGACAACAATAAATATAAACGTTTTCTAATATTCACTTGTTTTGAAGTATTGCATTTGTACCTGGTATAATTGTGACTGAGGGACGTGTTTTTTACCTCCCCTCCCCTGCGTTCGACAGGGACAATTGTTAGGCATATATTAAACATATCTAGGTTAATTGTAAACAAAAAATATTTTTACTTTGCATAAAGTGATATCTAGAATATTTGAATATATATTTCTTAATATTAAAAATAAAATCACAGTTCATGTACAAACGACGAAAGTTTTTCTTTCGAACAATATAACAAGTAACCTTCCTAGAAACCAATGCGCAAAACAGTTTTTAAAAGTTTAAGGAAGTCTATATTCAACCGATGGAGTATAATAATGCTCTGCTCCTGTTCCTATTTGGATTGTTTTGTAACCTTTTTTATTGACAGGAAAAATCAGGGAGGTATTAATTGTCTATTCGTTTTACCGTCGTAAACACAAATTTGTAAAAGTCGTGACTTTCTGTTAGAACTTATGGTGCTCTTAAGACAAAAGATTGTAGGAGCAACTAACAACAACATACGAGAAATATTAGGTTTTTATACATAATTTAGGAGAGGTTAAACATCGATGGTGTGTGTGTGTGTGTGACTGTGTGTGTGTGTGTAAAGAATAAATGATAATGTGAGTTCAGGTGCGCTAAAATTAGGTTTAGTATTTGTTGTTAACAAAAGGGCGAATAGAAGTAGTGTAGCCAGGACGTTGTATTTGGGGGGGAGATGACCCGGGGAACGAGGAAAGTCGTCCCTCTCGGCGATAGTTTGAACATTTTTTTCTGTAGAGATCATATTTTATGTTATTTTGATACTTAAAACTACACAATTGTTTGGTCACCAGGAATCAGTTGTGCTAAAAACCTAGAGTGGTTTAAAGGTTAGCATTTTTCTTCTAGAATTATTGGTTGGGGGGGTACGTGCACACTGTGCTCCGCCCTGGTTACCCCCCTGGAAAGAAGAGTTCTTATACCATTTGCAACTGTAGTGAAACAATTATTGTATATCTCTCTATATAGGTAATTATTTCTTAAGAAAACCAACTTTTAAGGTAATTTAAAACTATAATTGTATAGAGTTCTCTCACTGTTAACCCTTTATTTTAATTTAATCCCTTGTTTTACTCAATGCATGCTCCCTCGAGCTTTCGAGTTTCCAATGATTTCATGTAACAAAATACAGCCCATGACGCAAGGAAGGAAATATGTGCTGGTTGTTGCGTATTTCTAAACAATTCTCGTAACCATAGTTCTGTCATGATAACAATCGAAATAAATTTAGTATTATTCACCACTTTTATTGCCAATAAATTAAGATTTATTGTATAACAATAACTTCAAGAATTCTTTTAATTACCCTTTATTTAGAAATATATTTCTTAATGATACCTCAAGTAGCACATTCCGAACCATATACGAAGGAACGGCCACTAGAAGCAGTCAGAATGGTGAGTTTTCTAGAAATTAATTTTAACAGTAAAATCCATATATATATATATATATATATATATATATATATATATATATATATATATATATATATATATATATAAATATTTTAAAACAACACAGGTTATTCAAATACAAGAATATTTATTAATTTAAATTTAGTATTTTATATTTATATATATATATATATATATATATATATATATATATATATATATATATATTCTAAAAACATAAATATTTTTTTAGCATAAACTTTATTATGTATTTATGAAAACTATCCCACTACATTTTGCTGCTAAAAAAAACATAATTTACAATAACTAATAAAAACATTTCATACAGAATATGAAGTTCTAACTTTTATCTACCATATTTTTATTATTTTTTTGAATTTACCAAACAAAATATTTTATAAGCCCTGGGTAAACTACTAATTAAATAGATTTTACGAAGTAACAATTGTTATAAAAAATATATATAAAATTTGAAAACTTATTTAAGAAATGAATAAAAATTGAATACTGGTTCTAAAGTATTTCAAAAATACTTTATAGAAGAAAAATACCTTTTTAGGTTTTACAATTGTATCAAAAAGTCAAAAACTTCCAATTATAAAATTAGAAACAATCGCATTCAACATTGGAAACAAAGAAACAATGAATCCTATAAATTATATACACCAAAGTTCTATTTATAATGAATTTTAAATAATATATGTATTTGCGCGAACTAAATTTTACAACAATAGGTCTTAGTAAACACATAGTTCTAACTAACAGTACTAATAAACGTTGTTGGAAGTTATTATTATTTACTAAAAAGATCGTTTTGTTAGCAATTATTTGATTATTTTCAGGAAGTGGCAACATTTGCATTCGCTATGATCGCAGCTATGCTGATCTTTGAACTCCCTGTTGGAGACACAAAGCTTACTGAAGAAGAGAAAATCATTTTTGGCATTCTAGACACAACAGAAGAGGTTACCGAAATTAAAGAACCAAGTAAGAAACGTGACAAGGAAGCCGTGACGAACAAATCGAAACAAGATAAAATTAAAGCAGACATTAAGCCCGAAAATATAACGTTGAATATGAAAGAACTAAAAGGTAATAAACTTCTTGATGAGCTACTTAAAACAGCAAAGAAAGAATCTACGAAAAAACCAGTGAAACGAGAAAACCAGAAAGTAGATAATGACCCTGGGGTGTGTTCCATCGAAGAAGACACAGAGATGAACCTATTTAACTTTTACAAATTTGATCCTAAATCTACGGACAATCTAGTGAAAGGGGCCCAAGTTATTGCCCAAGGGCTAGCGACTTGGAGGGATGTGAACGACACGCTGACGCACTCTTCCTGCGGCACAAGGGCGAATCATGCTATGACTGTGGTCGCAGAGTCCTTGGCAGATTTGGTGCGTGCGGCCGTTGATTACTTTCGCCAGAGAAAATCACTGAAAGAGCCTCCAAAACATTACGTGCTCGGCAATAAATTATTTCGTCCAGGCGAATTTAACGGCTACTCAGGCCCTTGGAGTCACCTACATGGTGTCCCTATGCCGATTTGGGGCTAATTTTATTACCAAACGTATAAAATATTTTAATAATAATAATCATAAATTATACAAATGTGGCTGAATAAAACAGTTGAATATATTACGTATTTTTAGTCATTTTCCAATTGCTTTGTTTAAATAGAATCATTGTATACAAGTATTAACTACTATTGAGGAAGGAATGCAGAAAAGTTTTGATTCGAATTTTTTTACAAATATGTTTATTAAAAGTAATATATTTGCGTTTTAGATAGCAGTAAGCTGACAGTGCGAGGAGCTAGATGACGCCGACAACTATAGTTGTGGCAAACGTTGAACAGCTTATGGTTTAAAAGCGTTTATATTGCTTATGAATTGTAATATATTTCAAAAAGGGAATATAATAATATATTTATTGAATTAAACGTTCAATTAAAAATATAATTTACATACATACACACATCTATACATACATATATATATTAATTATACATAAATTATTTTCTTGTTGTAAATCAACAATAATACAATATCATACAAATACAAGATATATTTATTATTAGAAACAAATGTTTAAAGTTTTTCGACAGTAGACTAACTTTTCTTGTCGTTCCTTTATGTTTGTTGTTTGTTGCGGTTAGTTCTTGTTTTATTGTTTTTGTTTGTTGCTCTACGTTGTTGTTTCATTATTTTCTTTCTTCTGGTTGACTGTTGTTTTTTGTCGTTTTTGTTGTTATATATAGTCTATATATATATATATATACGTGCATATGTGTGTGTGTGTGTGTGTGTGAGTGTGTGTGTGTGTGTATTTGTGTGTGTGTGGGGGGGGTGTATGTGTGTGTGCGCGCGCGCACGCGCAAGTGTGTTTTGTAGAAAAAGAGAAGGGTGGAAGAGATTGTAGTATGAAGCAGCAGAAACTAATTACTACTTTAAGCCATTTTCAGAGAAATGTATTAAATAAGTGGTTCAAAAACGTTTACCTTTTTCAGTAAAAGTATAAAGAAACCCTTCTGGAACCCACACATTGTGTCCATAGAATATATACGTCGAGGTTATTTCGCGTTTGTTCATAATACAAAGACATATATAAAATGAACAATGGTTTAGGGTTCCCAATAGCTACGGAACTCCTTGTGATGTCAAAGGTGGATTATTGTACTGAACAGGAATTCCCGTTGAGTAAACCTCCAACTGCGGAAAGGAGAAGCAGTGGAAAGGAAATGGAAAGTTATATTAGGTGAGCAAAATAATGTAAAGTAATTGTGACTAGCAGATAAAATATAAGTAGTTTGAAAATTATACACTAAAAGGACAAAAGTAATGTTAATAAATATCTTGAAACAAACAATTATATAATAAAGGAATAAACATATTAAAACACTTTTAGACTTATCTTATATAGACTTGGTAAAGAGTAAAAGACTTTAGGCTTGGGTAGAAAAAAATGAACTCTGCTTCAAATTGATTTTACGGTCTAAGGTGTTGTATAGTTAGAATATTTTAGAGGCTATTTCCTACTTTAAATTAAATTGAAATTTTGTTCTCTGTTTTGAACTGTGTGTGTTTTTTTTTTAATTTTGATACTTCATGTTTTACCCATGTCACAGCCAGATCAAATGCTCCTCCTGGTTCTAAGGTGAAAACGAAATGTATTTACGATTTTGGCGAAATACCAAACACAACTTTTGCTCTAGAAAGTTCCGAAATTATAATCACTTACACTATTACACCTCCTCCACTGCCAGCAAGATAATGTTAAAATTCGTTTTAACTACGTTGCTACCCCACTGTCGCAATCGTCCCAGTATAGCAGATGTTTTATAGCACATTACGTTGCAGTACTACTCAATACAAATAGTAACAGGAGTTAAATTTTATTTTTAATCAACTGTATAAATGAATATCACTGAGAAATATATTACACAGCAGACGATTGACTGGGACAAAATGGCGTCGCAGCTATTACAGCTCTAAAATATATGTTATTTAAAGCCCAGCAAATACAAGATTAGTATTAAAATAAACGTTTTGTAGAAGAAGGTTAAGTTTAATTTTATCTTGAATAACTATATCACTTTATAATGCATATGTATTAGATACTGCTTCAATTCCATTAAATAGGTTGTACCAATTTCCGAAGACTTGGGTTGGTGGTCTTGCGGGGAAGCTGAAAGCAAACGTTTATTAACATTTTGATATGTTGACATGTATTCTCTCACGAATGGGAAAACGTGATGAATACTTAATGAACAATTCTGAGTCCTACAAAGTAAGTAATATAATTAATCCATATATATAACTTGGTAAGAAGAATTTTGTACTTACTACAAAGTAAGTAATATAATTAATCCATATATATATACCTTGGTAAGAAGAATTTTGTACTTACTACAAAGTAAGTAATATAATTAATCCGTATATATAACTTGTTACGAAGAATTTTGTACTTACTACAAAGTAAGTAATATAATTAATCCATATATATAACTTGTTAAGAAGAATTTTGTACTTACTACAAAGTAAGTAATATAATTAATCCATATATATAACTTGTTAAGAAGAATTTTGTACTTACTACAAAGTAAGTAATATAATTAATCCATATATATAACTTGTTAAGAAGAATTTTTGGAGAAAAATCTTGGGAGCTTGAAAGGTCGTACGGAGCTGGGAGAGAGCTAGAAATAAAGGTACTGACACGAAGGAGCGGAGGAAAGTATACGTTTTTCTCAGTTTACAACATTTATAGGGTTTTGAGGAACTTAAAGTTACCAAAAATCTTTATAAGAAATACATTGCAATGAAAAACAGCTGAGCATGAATTTTAAATATTTCATCTGAGAAACAGCTGTAAAAATAATATATTAAAAACTTCTAAGGACAAATATTTTACCCGTAATTAAGGTTAATTAGAAATGTAAGCTTGGGATCAGGTTTAGTTGGAGATGGATTAAAGATACATGTTCAAAATATGATTGGTACAAAAATGAAATTGAAAACGCGTTCACAAAAAATATTGTATATAACGAAATTTCGTTATGAAAAACAAAACTATATTCAATATTAATTATAATATATTAAATACTTGAATTATATTATATTTAATTTGTATTAAAACATAAAACTACGATTCAAAAGTGTAAAATGTGTTTCAATATCAATAGGGCACTTGCCCCTACAAGCTCCTAGTCCATATATATAATTTCGTAAGCCAAATTTCGAGTGGAAAATTGTGGGAGCATGGAAGGTCGTACAGTGCTGAAAGATGGCTCAAATTAAATGTATTGGCCCGAAGGAGCGGGTACAAATATACGTTTTCTCAATTTATAACAATTTAGGGTTTTGAGGAACTTAATTACCCAAAATCTCCATAAGAAATACATTGGAATGAAAAACAGCACAGTATGATTTTCTATTTGAGAAACAGCTGTACAAATATTATATTAAAAACAGCTGAGTACAAATATTATATTAAAAACAGCTGAGTACAAATATTTTAACAGTATTTAACAGTAATTAGAATTATGAAATTGGGATCAGGTTTAGATAATCAAGTACGTCTTATTGTACTACGTATATTTGACAAGTGTATTAAATTAGAAATAATCACTGGTTCTGGAAAAGGAAACATCAGAATTTTACCAAGAACTAAGTTAATAACAACAGATCCTAACGTGTTATTTCAAAATAAAAGGAACCAATTTCTTTTAAAACTTGCATTTTCCATAACTATAAATAAGGCTCAGGGTCAAACATTCTTAAGAGCAGGGCTTCAGTTGACTAAACATGTTTTTACACATGGTCAACTTAATGTTGCACTAGTTCCAGTAAAATCTCAAGATGTATAAAAGATACATACTAAAAATCAAATTTTGAAACGAATTCACAAAAAATTATAGTTTATAAGACTTTTTGAATTACATTAAACTTAATTTGTATTTAAAAAACAAATTACAACACAAAAATTTTAAATTTATTTCAATATGAATGGAGGCATTTGTCCCTAGAAGCCCCTACTATCACTATAAAATAAATGTACTTCGGATATTAACTATTCATGGTATGTGCACATATATTACACACGCGCGTACGTGCGCGCGCTCGCGCGTTCGTGTATGTGTGTTTGTGTGGAACAATAAGTCATGGAATAAAAATGTATTATACTTATTTCAAATTTTAAACTATAATTTAAAAACAAAGATTAAATAACGTATTTCAATCGTGATATATTTATATATATATATATATATATATATATATATATATATATATATATATATGAAGAACACAAGAATTCTTTATTAATACACAAGAATACATATTGCGATATTTATATAAATATATATATATATATATATATATATATATATATATATATATATATATATATATCAAACCCTTGCAATATCCCCATAGCTCCCAATTCTGATAAAGTAACGCTCCTACAAAGACGGGTGCCCATAAAAAAAAATATTTTTTATACGAAACATAAGATTTTGAAATAGGCTCTCACGTATTGAGAAAACAGTAATACAAAATTATAATTGCAGTTTCTGAATTTTTATAGTTTATTGGCTTTTAAATATACATAAATACAAGGGAGCAATTAAACATGAGTTAGAGAAGCAATAAAATAACTGGAAAAATGAACAAAATCTGCCAGCGGAGTAATGAATGCCAACACAACATCAGGGATGTGAAGATGTGAGGATGGAAGCACGGAAACGCGTGAACCTAAAGCGGGTAGCTATTTAGGTTACACTAATACAACCTCCGTATCCTTTTAGAGGTAAAACAGAACGATTACCGTAAATTCGTTATATGTTCTGTGATCCTTTAACTGGTTATATATGCATAAAGGCGAAGGTATGAATGTTCATGGATCATGAATCTTGGCAAGGACACTCACCTCTTGTTCATGTGAGAGTTTGCTCACGAGAAACTGGCTACCAAGCGCTAACAATTGGGGCCTTTAAAAGGTAACACAGTTCCCTGTGTTTGAGTGCTACTTATGACATTGCTACCCAACTGTTTCAGTCACGAGACTCACTTGTAGTAGGTAGCGTTTACATTACGTTATAGAGTCGGCTGTAATTCCTAACCACTTCTGTGTAACATCCGTGAAGGGGGAGTATCTCCCCTACTCTTTCTGTTTATAAAGTAACTCTCGAGCTGTAATATTCTGTGTTGTCTGGGTGTAGACACTATGACTCTTTACTTGGATGTAAAGATATGCTACTACATTTGCACCCACTGGCTATACAGCCACGTAATTGTAATAAGTGAAGTTCAATCAATTAGAGATCAGTAAATGCGCCTGTTAGCTTCTTGAAGGTACCTCATAAAATACATCTGTGCAACTAGTGTTATATGTTTTCACAGATTCAGACCAACCGATGTACGTCTACGTTAAAGACGTATAACTATATAGAATATAAATAATATTCGAGGTGGCTTGTGAGTGAAAGTTATAATTAAAGAATAAAAATATGGTACAACTCACAAATATACAATTTTTTCATTTCAAACGCGTTTCAACGACTAATTTGTCGTCATCCTCAGTGAAAATACACAAATAAAATTAAGTTATATATATATATATATATATATATATATATATATATATAAATATAAATAAATAAATATATATTAAACATAACCTATAAAGTTTTAGCAAAAGTAAAAACAAAAGTGAAAATCACATCTGATTTTCACTTTTGTTTTTACTTTTGCTAAAACTTTATAGGTTATGTTTAATATATATATATATATATATATATATATATATATATATATATATATATATATATATATTAGTTATTTCATTTGTGTATTTTCACTGAGGATGACGATAAATTAGTCGTTGAAATGCGTTTGAAATAAAAAAATTGTAGCCTATATTTGTGAGTTGTACCATATTTATTTCTTTAATTATATAGAATATATTTAATAGTATACCATTATTAATTAATTTATTTAATACTTCTAAATTACAGCATAGGCAATGGTAATTTATTTTAAAATATTAGAATATATATTCAATTAATAAGCGATTTTTTTTGAAGCTGCAGTTTTAAATTAGTAATGGTGTAACTGATGATGATATAAGTCATCGAAACGCGTGCTAAATCATATTGCTTGTGAGATTGTGTGCATTTATTTGTTTCTTTAATTCCGTATAAAGGTCCTGTAACTATTATCTGTAATGGTTCAGTTAATGGCAGACCATTAAACGTGTATGATGCAATGTCTATAAATAGACGTGACGAAACTTCAATGCCTAAAGCGCTATCAACAGAGATTGCCAGTATGACAGAATGGTAACTGCACTTGTATGTATTCAATTATTTTATACTAATTTGATATATTTAT
This sequence comes from Prosapia bicincta, assembly GCA_036971475.1. Classification (NCBI taxonomy): domain Eukaryota; kingdom Metazoa; phylum Arthropoda; class Insecta; order Hemiptera; family Cercopidae; genus Prosapia; species Prosapia bicincta. Next base: position 51,666,077 of record JBAIZL010000006.1, read on the forward strand.
TCACTGAATAAATAAAAACGCAATGGCATCATAAGGTTTACATAAACTTGTAATCAAATTGATTCAATAGTTTAAGATGCTAAATAGTTTTCAATGTCATGGGTTTCTATGTGGGACATAACTTGAATACTACCAAACCGAATGAATCAAATAATAAAGAGATTATTTAAGCAAAGTATACAATGCTCTTTTAAAACTCAACTATCTCTTCAAATGTTAATTTATTTATATTATATTACAAACAAATGTTAAACTTTTGTATAATAATGTTATCTTTAAATCTCTCACATAAACAAGAGATCAGTATCCCTGCCAAGATTTATGATCCACTGACAATCGTACCTTTCTCTTTTTGCATATATATATATATATATATATATATATATATATATATATATATATATATCCAGAAGACAGTTGACGTATCACAGAAGATGTAACGGATTTATTGCGTTCGTTTTTACCTCTATAAGGATTCGAAGAATGTGTTAGTTGTAATAGGTTCCCGCATATAGTTCCCCACAATACCGTGAATCCATCAACACGTCTTCACATCCCTGATGTTCTGCTGGCAATACTCCACTGTCTTGTGTTGCTAGCGTACGTAATAAAACTGTGCCAACCGGGAACAGATTTTGTTCATTTTTCCAGTTATTTTAATGTTTCTCTAACTCATGTTTAGCTACCTTGAATATATTAAAAAGCCAATAAACTATACAAAGAAGAAACTTACTTTGTATTTATTTGCTCTGTTACCTTAGTAACTCACACACACACACACACACACACACACACACACACACACACACACACACACACATACACACACACACACACGCACGCACACACACACACACACACACATACACACACACACACACACACACACACACACATACACACACATGAATTAATTTGTATTTAAATGACTATTTTTATTATTATACAAGAAAACAATATATATTATACAAGAAAACGTTATATATTTATATAGAAGGATAGTGAATATAGTGATGCGTTTTCTTGTAATATATATCTAATCAATAAAAATATTTAAAAACGAGGATTGTTTTAGTTTAATAGTTGATAAAGGATTACGATAGGATATATCATTTTTTCTCCTTAAGATGATAATATATTTATTTACGTAAAGCTTTGAATAATATATATATATATATAAATTAAAACATTTTGTTATTATTATATTTTAATCAAACACAAACAAACACCCACACACTCATATATATATATATATATATATATATATATATATATATATATATATATATATATATATATATATATACTATAATATGTATTTTTGTGAATTAATAAAGAAATAAAACAATTTACAAATAGAAGAAATTTAATTGAATTTACAATTCAAAGCTTTTCGTTGGGAAACAGTACCAACATCCTCAGGAATACTAGAAATTTACCATCAACCATTATTTGCAAACTAGATGCAACAAACAGTGTTGCCAAATTTATTACATCCTTGTCAGACCAACATCTTGCCCCAACATTACAAACACTGAATATAGTATCAAATTTAGACTTTATTTGTATTTGTTCATTTATTAACTTATTATTAGTATTATGTTTACGTATTTCTAAAGCCTCATAAATATTCACTCTCTGGCCTTTTTTAATTTCTTTTACAATCATCATATTATCTATATTAGGAAATATGTGATTATTTTTAATACAATGACTAGAAAAATTTGATTTATAAATTTCTGGCTTTTTATATGCATTGAAATGCTTTTTATATCTATCTTTAAGTTTAAAAATAAAAATTTGTGGTAATGAAATTTTCGTTTGGCTGTGTATATACAAAACAAGAAAAAGAAATTCATCCAAGGATTACAACATATATATATATATATATATATATATATATATATATATATATATATAATTAAATAACTTCAAAAAGTTCATAATCAAGATATATTTTATTCAACATTTACAATTATGCTGAAGCTTTTCGCCGGATTATAGTTCCAGCATTCTCAAAGACTACTAACATGGTTTGTAAAATTATTTAAACATTACTCTAATTGATTGCACTATGTACATAAACCACTGATATCTTATTTCTTTAATCTATTTGCTTTACATTAATGAACTATCTGTTTGATAACATCTTAAATTCTATCTAAAACATGAAAAATTGTGTTATGTTTAGATTTAATTTGGGATTGTTCTTTAATAAGTATGTTGTTTAATTTATGCTTGTAGATATATAGGTTTTCCAGAACATTCATTTTCAAACCTTTAATAATATGTTTGATTAAATTCATATTTTGTATGTCTGGAAAACTGTGGTTATTTGCAATACAATGAGTGGCCATATTCGATTTATATATCTCTGGTTTTATATATGCATTGAGATGTTCTTTGTAGCGATCCTTTATTTTCTTTTTTGTTTGACCTACATAATTGTTATTGCAATCTTGGCAATTTATGCTATATATCCCACATAAATCTAATTTACTAGTGTGATTACTTTGATTTAAAATACGATTATTGATGGTATTGTTTGTATAAAACGCAAATTTAATATTAGTATTTTTAAACAAATTTTCAAGTGATTTAATTTCATATCCCGTGTAAATAAATTTAGTCCATTTTGTTTCATTTTTACTTATAATTTGTCTGTTATAATTTAGTAATTTATTCTGAACGTTACTATGCAATTTGTCTATAGTCTTCCTTTTATAACCGTTTACTGAAGCTAATTGATATATATCAATTAGCTTCAGTAAACGGTTATAAAAGGAAGACTATAGATAAATTGAATAATAACGTTCAGAATAAATTACTAAATTATAACAGACAAATTATAAGTAAAAATGAAACAAAATGGACTAAATTTATTTACACGGGATATGAAATTAAATCACTTGAAAATTTGTTTAAAAATACTAATATTAAATTTGCGTTTTATACAAACAATACCATCAATAATCGTATTTTAAATCAAAGTAATCACACTAGTAAATTAGATTTATGTGGGATATATAGCATAAATTGCCAAGATTGCAATAACAATTATGTAGGTCAAACAAAAAAGAAAATAAAGGATCGCTACAAAGAACATCTCAATGCATATATAAAACCAGAGATATATAAATCGAATATGGCCACTCATTGTATTGCAAATAACCATAGTTTTCCAGACATACAAAATATGAATTTAATCAAACATATTAATAAAGGTTTGAAAATGAATGTTCTGGAAAACCTATATATCTACAAGCATAAGTTTAACAACATACTTATTAAAGAACAGTCCCAAATTAAATCTAAACACAACACAATTTTTCATGTTTTAGATAGAATTTAAGATTTTATCAAACAGATAGTTCATTTAATGTAAAGCAAATAGATTAAAGAAATAAGATATCAGTGGTTTATGTACATAGTGCAATCAATTAGAGTAATGTTTAAATAATTTTACAAACCATGTTAGTAGTCTTTGAGAATGCTGGAACTATAATCCGGCGAAAAGCTTCAGCATAATTGTAAATGTTGAATAAAATATATCTTGATTATGAACTTTTTGAAGTTATTTAATAATTATAACAAATCAAGAAAAAATAATCATCTTTATTATAATATATATATACATAAAATGATTGCATCAAGGACTATGATGCCGGTTCTATGACTGTCGAAAAACTTGTTTCTAATATGAAACATATTCCTGTATTTTTATGATATTGTATTATTGATTTAAAATACGAAATTAATTTATGTATATATTAGGGATGGGCCGATTCCGATTCTCGATTCCAGGTATCGTCGATTCTAGGTGGTATCGAGGAATCGTCGATACTCGATTTTTCATCATAAAAGTGTCGATTCCGATTCCTATTTTGTTAACTATGTGTGTGTAGAGTAATTTATTGGAAAAATAATTAATTACCAACTATATATTATTTATGTTTTAGTTGATTTGAATGAATTAAATGATTAAAGTAAACGAAAATATTATTATTTATGAAGCAACAGCAATCAAGATCGTAACCATTTCTGGTCATTTGACATCACTCGTCTCTCTTCACACTAGAGCGGGTTCGATACTCTCTCTCTCTCTCCCTCCCCCACGTGTCTTACTGCCAATTATTTATAGATGTCAGAACAAAACACAAAAAAGTACAGTAAAAACTCGATTAACCGTGGCCATGATGGTTGAGCGAATAGACGGATAACAGAAACACCGCATTATTCCTCCGAAACTTAACCTCAATAAAATATATTATGGTCAGATATCACTCTCACAGTAATGTAATATATTTCGGAGCGAAAAGAAAATAAACACGAATGTAATAGCAAATGAAACTATTTATTACATGATACATCTGAAACAGATCCGCACAATAGCTAAAAATGTAGAAAAATAATGTACAGTAATATAAACTTACCGGTGAAATAGTTCGTGTAGTTTAACAAACAAAGCGAACGCGTCACTGCACCTTAATACTTTAGCTGCCGGCCACAATATCGGCGTTTTCATAGAGAATTGCCAAAATATATTAAGCTCATTTTTAAATCATGTGTTCTTATACTTTGTTCCCCTATTATATCTAAGTATGAATATACGTTTCTCATCATAATATTTATAAAAATACGTGTCGGGCCAACTGGCCCAACATAGTTTTTTCCTACCGTATATTTATGTTTTTTTGAAACGTAAATCAACTCCGTCGGACCAATTTATCCGACATTGTTTTTGATTTAAATAAATTTTATTTTCTGTGCAACACTGTTTTGATATTTTTTGTGTTTTGTGTTAGCAAGAAACAACAAAACCATAATTTTATGTCCCGGTTACCCAAATAATGGTGATAAAAGTGTTTTGGCACCTTTCACTAAGATACGTAAACGTGTCAGATGTGATTGATTTGTGAGTTTTTAAATATTTTGAATATAGAACTAAAGTGTAATATATTCTCTCTCTGATACGTAATGTTACAGGTTCAGTAAATACTATCCAAGATTCATATTAAGTAAAAGTTTTAACACCAAATAATTTACTTGTTAAGGAATTTACATTATAATTTACTTCCTAGTAAGGATGAGTTTATCTAAGTGTATCAATGTTTGTACTTAACTTTCACAAAGTCCGTTTTCAAGGATTATTTTACAACTAAATATTTAGTCAATATTTCTGACTTACTTTTAAGGTTTTGTGAAATTTTGAAAACAGTAGTGAAAATCATTACAATACGTTATAATAAATATGTTTGTCGGCCCGTAACTACGGACAAAAAGCTCTTAGAATAACATCATGTTTTTAATCCCGTCGGCGTTTATCTATCAAACAAAAACCATCGTAAATACATCTGTAAGTAGTGTGAAGCTTGTTGTTAAATACTGTGCCTTAATTTTTCCAAAAGTAGCAACACCAGCTGAGTAGTACTAATAAACATAAAGCGTTAAGAGGCTCGACGGTATTCGGTTCAGGGTACTGGTCGTCGCGTCAATTCGATGTCGGTCAACAGAAACTGACCGTGGAAAACCACATAATACATCAAATATGAAAAAGCACTTAAACAACTTTCATTTTGCCCAAATTTATCAACAAAAAAGATCTATACTTGAAGAAACTTTATCCTCAAACACAGGACCTACAAGTGATTGTCGGTTAAAAATCAACTGGGATTGTATAATAAATACAAAATAGGCCTGAATCAGTTGCACTTGTTCCAGACACCTGCAGAAAAAAGGTCCCACCAGATGTGGAGAAGGTATGGGGAAGAATCCAGAATGTTGGGGAAGAAGGTACTCCAGGGAAATTGACAGTAGAAGAAGAAGTAAACAATTATCTGGGAGAACCATTAGCCAGTCCAGATTGTGATGTTGGAAAGTATTTGGCAGTACAAAGTGCCAAATACCCTCATTTAAATGCAATGGCAATAAAATACCTGTCTGCCCACTCGCGGCAGTGTTTTTTGAAAAACCTTTCTCAACTTCAGGAGCTATATGTGACTAGCGATGAAACTAGCTTGACCCACAACGTGTTCAAATACTTGTGTTTTTGAACAGAAATGTACATTACCTGACAGACTTTTAAATATTAAAAACTATCCTATTTTTATTAATTTTTTACTTTTTATGTTGTTCGTTTGTTTTAAATTTTTGTTTTGTTTGGGAGACAATGTAAATAGGCTTAGGAATTTTTTCAATTATCATAAAATAAGTAAAGTTCACATTTTTAACTTTAAAATAAGTCATTACTTTAATCTGATATGTTTTTATGTTTAGGAAAAATTCCTATTGATAAATCAAGGTTGAAGATTTTGTTTAGCCTATTACATTAAAACAGAACTTTTAAAAGGTTTTGCCATATGACCAAGATGTTAACTAAATTAATTATTAGAGAACTAGAATGTAAGCTAATATAACTTGAAAGAATCGAGAATCGAGAATCAACTAAAGAATCGAGAATCGAACGGAAAATGTTAGGAATCGGCCCATCCCTAGCATATATATATATATATATATATATATATATATATATATAATATATGTATGTATGTAAATTATATTTTCTCATTGGATGTTCCATTTTTGTAATTATATTACAATTAATAACCAATATAAACGCTTTTAAACCATAGACTGCTCAACATTTAACCTAACTAAAATTGTCAGTGTCGCCGAGCTTCTTGCACTGTCAGCTTGATACTAAAATTACTTCATACTAAAACGCAAATATATTACAACTTGTGAAAAAATTGTAATTCAAACTTTACTGCATGAGTTCCTTAGTTAAAAATATTAATTGTATACACTTCGTCTATTTGAACAAAGGGCTTGGAAAATGACTAAAAACCAGGTCAGTAATATATTTAATTGTGTTATTGTTACACATTTGTGTAAATTATAATTTTATTTTTCAGAATTTTTTTTATTTATTTGGTAATAAAATTATCCCCAAATCGGCATAGGGACACCATGTAGGTGACTCCAAGGGCCTGAGTAGCCGTTAAATTCGCCTGGACGAAATAATTTATTGCCGAGCACGTAATTTGTTGGAGGCTCTTTCAGTGATTTTCTCTGGCGAAAGTAATCAACGGCCGCACGCACCAAATCTGCCAAGGACTCTGCGACCACAGTCATAGCATGCAGCTTCTTTGGGTCGCCGGAAGAGTGCGACAGCGTGTTGTTCACATCCCTCCAAAGCGCCAACCCTTGGGCAATAACTTGGGCCCCTTTCACTAGATTGTCCGTAGATTTAGGATCAAAGGTGTAAAAGTTAAATAGGTTCATCTCTCTGTCGTCTTCGCCAAAACACTCCACAAGGCTTTTATCTACATTCTGGTTTTCTCGTTTCACTGGTTTTTTTGAAGACTTTTTATTTGCTGTTTTAAGTAACTCATCAAGAAGTTTAATGTCTTTTACTTCTTTTATATTCAGCGTTATATTTTCGGGCTTAATGTCTGCTTTAATTTTATCTTGTTTCGATTTGTTTGTCAAGGCTTCCTTGTCACGTTTCTTACTTGGTTCTTTGATTTCGGTAACCTCTTCTGTTGTGCCTAGAATGCCAAAAATTATTTTCTCTTCTTCAGTAAGCTTTGTGTCTCCAACAGGGAATTCAAATGTCAGCATAGCTGCTATCATAGCGAATGCAAATGTTGCCACTTCCTGAAAGTAATCAAATAATTGGTTATCAAAACTGTAAATATTAGTAATTTAAAAAATGCTATCAGCACTGAGTGCGATGTTTTTACTAAGACCTATTGTTATAAAACTTAGTTTTCATCCATACAGGTATTTTTTTAATTAAAAAAACATTTTTTTTTATAATATGTGTGACTATATTAGTACTTAGTTTTTGTTTAACGAGAATGACTGTTTTAAGAGATGGAAACCATTGCCAAATCAAACCATGCCACACCTCGCTAAACCCCGTCTTTTATTAATCCAAAAGTAAGTGCTACTGGTAAGTGTCATATAATTATATGTGGCAATATAATCCTGACCCTTCTACGTAATTACTTGAGTAATTTTAAAAATGCTGCATTATATTTTAGAAACACAAATAATTAGGAGCTAGCTCCCGCTCTTTCATTGCAATTCTCATTTATGAGGTCATCTTTGAAAAACGTTACATTGATGCAGAGGTTAAGGTAATAAGCAAGGAAACATGGTGGTCCAGTAAATATTGCACTTTATAAGAAGATCCGTTTAAAGTCAAGTAGTGTAAAATAATATCTGGGTTCTTTCCCACCCCCTTACGTCAACCCTGCCTGAATATGGACTATGTAGGGAGTTAATGAACAGTAGAAGTTTGGGATTTTACGATGGTAAAGCATGAATAACAATTTGGAAGTTTTAGTCTAAGGGAAAATGACTCAATAATAATGATAAATGCTTCAAAAATATAAAATCATGAACATATGTGGTCGGAAAAGCTGATTTATAAAAGTATTTTTTCAATGTGGTTTTTTCTAACAAGTAGGCATCAAATAGGCCTAAATAAGCATATATATATATATATTCGTTATGTAGAAGCTCAGACATACCGCAGTGCAAATAACTGAATCAAGCAAGCTGAATACAACTGGACCAGGATACGCTACAGGTAATCCATCATAGGGATGAATTGGGCTTACCTGATAAATTCTACCATAGCCCGAAACATGCCTTGAGATATAGCAGTAGCTGCGTTCAGAACTACCAGGTATCACATCCGGGTAAGTGCAGTTACGGACTGTGTCTTACTCCGGGATGGACGGAGCCTACCTGTCCATGTGTCCTCCCCTAGCAGGCAACCCTGTGGGCGAAGAAGGAGACAACTACAGGGAGATCGCCGCCTCTACTGGTCAGAGTGCTGGCAAATTGCTAACCAGCCAAGGGTGGGCGTTGGATATATAAGAGCTTGTATCAGACTGAAAGATTTTAGCAAAATGTTATAGCAAAGGCTAATAAATCATTGCCTAACCCAAAAGCCACAGAAGTAAGAAGTTATTTGTGAGAGAACTTTTAAATTTTTTTTTTTTTTTTGAACTTTGAGTCTTTTTTGTTATTAGAATATAGTTTCAGTGGTTCAAAATTGTAGTTTAGTCATCCTACACAAGTCATCCATTTATAAGCCAGAGGTAAACAATCCCCCAATTACTGAAGAACTTTTACATTGCAACGTCATCAATTATAAGAATATGTCATGATTTTCATTGCTCTATCAAATTATTCAGTTAACAATAACCGGCAATGTTTGTGTGATTATAAATTGTATTTACCTAAATAAAATACACAGAAGTCACAGATACAAAACTTTAATATCATACGCGTTTCGATGAATTATGTCATCATCACCAACAGTGATGCTACTGCAAAGATATAACTTTAACTATAGACGTAGAACATAATCTGCAATATTTATACAAAGTTAGAACAGGATCTTTGGCTACCTAGATTTACAACTCACCCTACTAAGTAATGCACATTGGACAAAATGAGATAACTACAAATGTTTAATGTTGACAAAACTGTACCATTAATAATATATTGTGTTAAGGAAATTATGTAAATAGTAAAATCAATGAAAATATTTCACATGACATTATTCATAAAAATATGGATTTTTTGAATCGATCCTGGATCCTGGATTAACAGTTTTATTTTTGTACAGATTTGCAAATGAAGTTTCCTATGCACATAATTCTAACTTTACAACATGTTTCTAATAGGTTACATTTTCAATTGCATTTTGAGGCCTAATATATATTAAATGGAAGGATAGCATGAACGTGATCAAATTTGAACAATTATTTTGGGAATGTGATTGATTCTAATTTTATATTTGGAAATGTTTGACTAACAATTTTAAAATCTAAAAAGGTTGTATACTTTCATAAAGTATATTTGAAATAATTTGGGACCAGTCTTAAAATTGTATCTATTTAAATTTAATTTATTATTTTGTAAGAACAATGTATTATTTATTTATTCCAGAGTTTATAAAATGTTTTGCTTCGTATATTCCACACAGAATTACGGTAAATAAAAGTTAGAACTTGATATTCTGTATGCCATTTCATCGAAATATATTTTTTTATCAGCAAATTGTGGGGGGATGAATTACATAAATAGAAAATAATATTTATGCTTTAAAATATAATAATGTTCTTAGAATATATGGTTTCTGGGTATTTCCTGTTAAAATTAATATTTACAGAACTCACCATTCTGAGAGCGTCCTAACAACTTACTTCGTACCCAGTTAGGAATGTGGGACTGGATAAGTTAGGATATACTTGAAGTGTCATTTGGAAATATATTTCTAAGTAAAGGCTAAAACACTTTTGACGTTATTGTTAAACAATTGACGACATTTGATTACCAATAAAAGTAGAACAAATAATACGCGAACAATACTAATTTTATTGCGATTGTTATGATGATAAAACTATGGTTACGGGAATTGTTTGGAAATATATAGAAAACCGTCACACATTTCCTTTTTTCATCGTGGGCTTTATTTGTTTTCATAAAATTGGTTGTTTTAAGAAATAATCACCTATGTGAAGATATCTACAATTATTGTTTCACTGCAGTTACTGATGGTATAAGAACCTTCTTAGAAAAAAGCGTAACCAGGGAGGGGCGCATAGAGCACGTACTCTCCCAAACCAATTATTTTAGCAGAAACATTTTCACCTTTAAAACCGCGCTAGTTTTTTAGCAAAACTGCTTCCCGATTACCAAACAATTGTGTAGTTGTAAGTACCAAAATAGCATGAAATGAGATTTGTAGAGAAAAAATTTTCACAATTTCCTAGGGGGCTACCTGACCAGAACCACCCCTCCCCCGGCCCACAAACATCGTTCTGACTACACCACTGCTACTCACCTTTTTGTTATCAAGAATTATTAAACCTCTTTCTTTGGCGCACCTCAACTTACATTATCGCTTTTTCTTTGCACATACTCTATTGTTCTTCTAATGCTTCATTTCTTCTGATATTCGTATAAAAATATAATACTGTTCGTATGTTGTTGCTTTCTTCAGCAAACCTATGTTTCAAGACCATTATCATTTCCAACAGTGAATCACGAATGTCTTTTTGAGATGTGTTTACGAAAAAATACGCCTAAACAATACATACAACCCTAATGTTTCCTGTCTATGAGAAATGATACAAAAATCCAAATAGCAACAGGAGCAAAACAGTAATATACTCCAGCGGTTAAATATAGCCTTCTTTAACCTTTTGAAAACTCTCGTGCGATAGTTAAATGCAAGATAAGTAAAAGGGTTTCATAACTGAAGATCCCTCACAGCCAATAAGTTGTATTTTAAAAAAAACTACAAAAAAAACTTCGGAAATTAGAAAAGATGCATTGAGTTCGATTCTCCTTCGTGAGAAGGGATGAAACGCAATGTACGCCCCTGTTTTGATAGGAAAACTCCAAAAACGATGTGAGCTAATTTAAGCCACCATAAAACTCTTATTAAAATACAGCGAAAGTTAAGTAGGGGACCACAAAGGGTTGAACAATAGAGCTGCCTGATCAAAGTATGTTCAAATCGGGTTAAAAACTCCTAATTCGGGTACTAGCACAAATATGCGATAATTTTAATACATTAATATATTCCGATCCGGAAAATGTCAATGAATTGAGTTATATTAGGGATCATGCATACTACTAAGAATAAGGTCTCCAAAACCGGATAACTGACTAAGTGATTAAACTAAGAAATCCAGAAGAAAACTTGCAATTGAGATTGTAGAAAGGAGTGGAAATGTGTAAATAATTGGGAATACGTGTGCACACGACAGGAAGTAGTCGAGCGTTTGGTAAAGCGATAAACAAAGACAGGAATATAATAAAACCATAAATCCAGTTTTTTAGAGTAATGCATAGGAAAAGGAACAAGAGTTATAATCAGTTTTTTATCCAACAATGAGAGTTTTGAAGCAGAAATGTGTGACCTATCTAGAGAGGACAGACATCGCAAAGATGACTATAGGGATAGAATTCTGGTGTCGAAGCTAACTAAAGAACAAACGTGACCAAGGGAGAAAGGAACCAAGATAATGATGACAGAAGTGACCGAGGGAGAATTGAGCAAGTGGGAGAGTGACCAAGATAATGATGGCAGAACTGAAGAAAGGGGAAGTGAGCAAGGGAGAAGGTGACCAAGATAATGATGACAGAAGTGACCGAGGGAGATTTGAGCAAGTGGGAGAGTGACCAAGATAATGATGGCAGAAGTGACCGAGGGAGAATTGAGCAAGTGGGAGAGTGACCAAGATAATGATGGCAGAAGTGACCGAGGGAGAATTGAGCAAGTAGGAGAGTGACCAAGATAATGATGGCAGAAGTGACCGAGGGAGAATTGAGCAAGTGGGAGAGTGACCAAGATAATGATGGCAGATGTGAAGAAAGGGGTAGTGAGCAAGGGAGAAGGTGACCAAGATAATGATGGCAGAAGTGAAGTAAGGGGTAGTGAGCAAGGGAGAAGGTGACCAAGATAATGATGGCAGAAATGACTAAGGGAGAAGTGACCAAGAGAAAAAGTGGCCAAGATAATGATGACAGAAGTGACCAAGATTGTGGAAATTCCATTTTATAATAAATAGAAACGACACCACATCAGGATGTGCTTTAAGAAATGAATTATAACAGATGAGCAACATTGTTCATAAGGACTGTGTTAAGGACACAGACAGAAAGGATTGCGGAAGCGATAGAAGTAAAACAAATGGAAATAGCAAGAAATCAGAAAATGGAAGATGGCAAATTCGTGCATGCTGTAGACCAATTGCGATATGTATGTATGTATATATATATATATATATATATATATATATATATATATATATATATATATATATATAATTTCTTTATATGTAAAATTTAAAATAATTGATAAATCCAAAGTGACATTTATATGGTAATGATGCCTAATTTAAATTTGAAATATTGTTTCAGAAGACATATTAAATTCAATAACTTTAATGTCAAAATATATAGAAATGTGTAAAGCGTAAAATAGGCAATTCTGTTTAAGGAGATTGTAGAAATAAAACTGCCATTTCCATGGGTACGATTTCAGTGTTTTAGAATTAAATATATTATGTAATTATCATAAAAATATTTTCTAATCATTATTATCTGGTTGGGAAGGAATATTACCCTAAAACACAGATTTTAGTTCCCAGAAGAGATGGTAAGTTAAATAGAATCTATGTCTCCATGTGAGGGATCTAACGAAACGAGCTTCATGTACACGTAAATAAATAAACTGGATAAAATATTTAAGAGAAATAAAACATTATTATTATTTTTTTTTGTGGAAATTACAAAAGTAATAAAATCGATATTTCCTCTGAATGTTTTAACGGTTTAGAATATTGTTTGGAGAGTAAATGATGATACAATATCGATTTTAACCATATTTTGTTTCCTATATATTTATATTTTTATTGATATTTTTTATTTCCTATATATATATATATATATATATATATATATATATATATATATATATATATATATATATATATATATTAATATTCGTCATATTCATCATGTACTATCTAAACATTATTCTAAATCCGATATATATATATATATTTCTTAGGAAATGCCGTTTTGATTTACTGTTGCATTTTCCTCAGAAACAATTTAATAGTTATGGGTATTTCTCTTAAATATTTTGTCAAATTCGTTTATTTACTCGTACATGAGTCTCGTATCACTGAACCAAATAAATGTAGAAGGGGATTCTATTTAATTCATCCTCTCTTCTGAAGATGATATAAAATTGTAAGGGAACTTAACACTGTGTTTTAAGCTAAAACACTTCTCTAACTCGACCACAATTGTTCAGAATAATTTTGGTTGCCAAAAATGCATATTATATCTAAACATTTTGAAATGAAATTTAGTATTATTAATTTTATGTTTTACACATCTACATAATTAATTCCGTAAGAGTATGGATCCCCATTAAATTTATCGAGCAAAGAACCAAGTAAAATAGCTTAATTAAATTCAATTTAAAGCTTGTGTGTTGAGACGACGGAAAAGCTATCAGACGTGTCAAAATTTACATGGGTGCCACCCCGCTTCCCTTGTTATATTTAATAATTATCTAATGGCAATTTCACTACAGTGGGTTTATTGTTTATTTAGTCCAATATGCCTGATAGTGATTAATAATTATACCAGATGGTGATTATTCAGTTATTGTGAATTTAATTGTTTATTAATATTATTTTCTAAATTCCTTCTATTTGCTCACACTCTCCTAATATATATCTTGTACAAATTTTCAATAAATAATAAAATAATTTTTTATTCATCCAATCATGCTCAAATAATTTTTTTTATTCTATAGTGGATGACTATTGATACTAATACAGTTTTTTCAAATATTAATTCAATAATTAAATTATAAAATGAGTGTGGTCCAGCCGGTTCGACCGTAAATCTTCATGTTTGAACTCTAGAGCACCTTGGCACAGCGTAAAAATTCGAATACCTAGAAATATATTTCTCAAATATGTCTATGAATATTTCTCCCCTTTCTGGTTGTCGTCAAAACCTCCATTGTACAACCTTAAACTGTTGCCATGGTTACCACACAATATCCTAAATAGTGCTCTACGGTAACTAAAATTGATTGTTTTGTGTCGACCTCAGTAGGAATTAAATAATTATTTTTTGGTTAAATACTAGTTAATGCTCTTTTTGATTGAATTCTGTGGAATAAAGAAAGACTGTGAGTTGTCTAAAATTATTGTAGAAATAATGATTAGGGATAATTTATAAAAATCTGTTCAATTTATTTTTAATTTTTGTTAAATTTAGTCTTCGGTTTAAGTAAAACTATTGAAATTATAAGTAATGGAGGAAGACCGCGAGCTAATAGACAACTATTTAGGAATGGTTGTGGAAAGGAAGTTTAAGGATCATTTACAATGTAGGAAGAGAGGCTGATGGACATATTTAACATTCTAGGCACCCTCTAAATAATGACAATTATGTGATTCAGAAAAGTTTTCTTAGATTTAATAATACCACCTGGTATACATCTACACAAATGAAAATAAGGATTGGCGATATTGTTATGCTAATCAGAAATATGAGTAGGTCTTCTGAAATAGAGTAAGACTAATTGCTATCTTGGAAATATCATTATATTTGGAAGTAATTACTGGCAAAAACAAAGGTCAAGCACTATTTCTTTCAAGAATAAAACTAACAACAGCAGATAAAAATATGCCTTTTTCATTCGTTAGGAATCAAATGTCCAATACGGTTAACCTTTGCAATGACAATAATTAATAGTCAAGTTAGAAACGTTTGATAAAATCTGTATCTATTTGGGAAACCCAGTATCTAGTCCTAGGCAATTGAGAGTGTCGCAAGAAAACAAGAGAATACAAGAAAACAGTGTCGCAAAGCTACAAATATATATATATATATATATATATATATATATATATATATATATATATAATATTATTTTATTGTTTAATATTCTAAAAAACATAGTTTATTTAAATACAAGAATATTTATTAATTTATATCCAAACAGTACTAACATTATCAGAAATGAAGTTGGCAATATTTATTGTATTTTTCATTAAAAATACATTAATTATTGTATTTTTCATTCCTGCTGATGTTAATACTGTTTACCAACGATAACATTTGAATTTAAATTAATAAATATTCTTGTATTTGAAAAGCCTATGTTTTTATATATATATCTTTCAAGTAATGTACTTAAACAAGAATCTTACTTGGTAATTACGCGAGTTAACTTTCAAATATTGATAGTATCTCAATAATGGAGCATCACTGACCGGGGGTTTTAGTGATAACGATTTAGTCGACAATGGAGGTACTACCAATCTTTGAAAGTTAACTCGCGTAAATACCAAGTAAGATTCTTGTTTAAGTACATATAGTGAAAGTGATAAGTGAATACAAGAAAACGGTGTTGCAAATTTGGAAATAAATTTATATATATATATATATATATATATATATATATATATATATATATATATATATATATATATATATATATACATATAGGAAGAATGTGAACTGATAGTAATTATTAAATAGTGTATTATGTAATAATGTTTAATTTTTAAACCAATCATGCTTAAACGTTTGCACAGTGGAAATATAATTTTAGGATTCTCGATTTCTATAGAATCACCTGTTTATATTTTAATTTTCATTTATATTAAAACTAAATCTTCATTGGCTTTAGGCATTAATTGGAAATAGAAATCTATTTGTTTTTAATTTGTCTTATTGGTTTCTATAGAAACCATTTAATTTTTATTTGTCATTCATGTAACATCATTTTTATTCTGTTTCGACATTTCCATGGAAACGAATAATTATTGCATAATTCTTTAGATATACCTTTATTATTATTAAATTCCTTGTATTATCTCACACTGCCTATATGTATCTTGTAAAAGTTTTCAATCTGTAATAAAATACATTTTTATTTATACAATCACATTAAAATACATATTTAATTTCTGTTAGGGATGACAATTTATGTTACCTAATTTATTAATTAATTTATGTTCAAATAATTATTCATTATTTATTCAATACTAAACCTTTGGAGGCCTAAACCGGATTAAAACCGAGTTTCTTAATTTTCAAAGTCAAGCTTTTTTGGCAATGAGGCTACTTTCCCATGGATAGGAGTGTATTTCTCATTAAAGTATATTCATTTTGTCTTCACTCACATCTGGTTGTCGTCGAAACCTCCATTGTACACCCTTATATGGTTGCCTTGGTTACCTCACAATATCGTAAATATTACTCAAGGATTAAAAACGAATGAAGAGATTAAAATGAACAAACTTTAAAGTCAAACGTCGGTTCACAAACAAACAATGCGAGAGGAAAGCAAAAAAAACTGCATCTCAATTTAGAGTGACAAAAAAAACTTATAAATATTACCAAATGAAAGTGATAGTCCAACACCATACATACCGCTTGCATACGTCCATATGGAAATCAGTTTATTTTGTCACATATTATTGTTATTCTGACCTATTTATATTATTTATAATTAGAACATAAAAAGAAACTAAAATAATATTTTCCTTTGTTGGACAAGTATATATAATACTTGTTTTTAACTTTCGGTGTATACTTCTAAACTAAAATATTATTTATTACCCCTTCGTGTTCGTCAAAACGACTATTTTCTTTGCTTGTAGTTTTTCTTCAGAATAAATCATTTCAAGTTTTCGAAACACTTCCTTATAACTCGGTTTAGACATAGAAATGAAAGTGATGGTATATTGAGGTATTTCACTTATAGCAGGAAAACAGCGAATCTTATATAATTAATATTTAAATACTATAAGTATACTGTATAACCACTTGTCACATTAACGTTGGAGACAAATATTTTATTTGAATATTATATTTCCGTATCTCTGCTTCTATGCGTTACTAAAGTAGCAGCAATGGCCAATGAAGGAAAACGTGTGCAGCACGTTATAAACACCTAAGAGTAAACAATAATAGCCATATAACCATCTAACTCGAAACGTGCGATCACCGAATCGGAATTTAAACAAATCAAGGCTCAATATAAACAGATATGATTTTTTTAAACTGTTTTTCGACTCAACTTGTTTATTAAATTGAAAATTCAATTTCCGTATGTAATTTTGATCTGATATGTGCGAGTGGTTGCAATATTTCCCCGTAGTTTGATGGTAATAATTCTGCAAAATGAATCCCTGGGTAATATTTCACTGCGTAGCTGATTGGACAATAATTTTTATTTTTCTGAATGAAACAACATTTATCAATAATAAAAGTAATATTTTTTAAAAAAAAGGCTGTCATTTTTTACCGTGCGCACGTAAATAAACCGAGCTAACAAATCAATTCATTTTTATGTCACGATTCGCAAAATTAAGAAAATAAAACAGAAATCTAAAGACAACTTTGGTTCTTAATAGTATATATTAGTTCAGCGTAAACGTGATTGGTCGTTTCTTATAGCGTGGATTGTTACTGCACATAGGTGACCGTTTGTTCTATGGGTGACGTCATAGACTAGAAAACCTAAACTGGGGGAAACGGTCATAAATATGTTTCATAAAATTCTCGATATAATAATAATAACATTTTCATTCTTTACTTTTAACCTCCACTAGTAACGGGAAAAACTACAGGAAAAGACTAAAACTCTTTTTTGTTCATCTTATCACTCTGAATACACTTTCCAACAATGCACGTAATGCTAAGATCTGACAAACTAATAATATAAAAGAACAGCTTTTAAAGCATATTCCCAGTTATTCCTACAAAATGGTTTTATTTTAATTAATTTTATATAATGATTACAAATATTATAATTAATTTAACATATCATATGTGTTAAAACTATTGATTTACTCCGTAACAAATAACATAAAATCAGCTGTTTTATGAAACCCTACGTTCTCACTTATTTTAAGCCAAATGAAACAAAATAACTATATTTGAAACCTTGGCCCTTATGTGAAACGTTTTTTCCCGTTATAAAATTAAAATTTATTAATAAATAATTAAAATGTGCATTTAATATATAAGAGAAAACTGTATTAGAACTAAGCGAATTCCACTACGAGGTAAAAATAAAACAATAGAGAAATTGAATGTATAGAAAGAATTGAAAAATATATGATTTAAAATATTTATCTAGATCTAACAATAACTGAAATATCACAAGATGTTATGTGATAGGTTTAAATAACGTGCTATTCGTATATATAATCAATATCTTCATTTATTAATATTATTTCAATCATAAATAAATAAAACCGCACCACCACAAATAACTTTCTTCTTTTATTTAAAACATTATGTACATTTCGAATGCATAGCAGTCATCCTCAGAGGGAATTTACAATGCAAATGAGATATTTTTATTGTAATCTACTTCTGAGGATGCTATGTAATCGGAATGTACGTAAGGATATCAATAAAGGAAAAAAAGTTATATGTAGTTCAGAGGTTTCATTTATGTATGTTAAACATTACGCCACAGTTGTTTTATACAGTTATATTATTTCAATCGTTTATTTCTTTAGCAATAACAGTCCCAGTGTTTTATGACATTAAATATCTGTGAGGTTAATGAGATTAAATAATTTAACTCACCAATAATACCAATAAATACAACGAATGACCTACAACAAAATTGGAATTTTCCACATTTGGGATAAAACAAATAAAGCTTGAGACAATATTTCCAACGACTTTCAAATTTAAATTGTGTTGGCATGAACACTCATTTGAGTTTTCCAATGAGCATAAACAAATAAATAAAAATATGTCAGCCCTGTATTTCTAAAGATACCCTAATGGTGTATACAATCGTTATTAATTATTTGCATTTACGTTACACCCAATACACTTTGTATTTTCTCTCGTGGAACAAATATCACCCGGTTATGTGTGTTTTTGGAATAAAAATTATCAACTTTCGTTACCTATGTACACGTTGTAGAACATTCTCATAAACGTGAGGTTTTAAAATGTTTTTCATTTTTCCGTTTTGTTTTTTTCCACCATGCTAAAACTAAAAGTGAATAAAACATTTAACTCAGTTCTCAGTGGAAAGGAACACAGCTTAGGCCGATTATCGGGTGTTGCAATACCGATTATCAATATCTGGCAGGTGATTGCAGAACACAATAGGTTGTTTACAGGTAGATATTGCATTTTGCAAAACAAAAGTCCACGTATAGTTTCAGTACTTTTCCACTAATCATTTTGTTTATAGAGCATTCATGTTCAGCGAATGCAATAATTGCTGTTTACTTCCAACATCCACGATATTTATAGATTAATAGTAATTTTATCGATCCTGAAGCATTACGAAATCCGGGACATTATCGCAATTTTATGGTATTTAAGAGTTATTGGGTTTT
>JBAIZL010000006.1:51692289-51729789 GCA_036971475.1 Prosapia bicincta
ATATTCGAAACACATTCATCATTTTACCTATTTTTGGAGCACAGAATAATGTAAAGAAAGTTATCTCTAATTATGTTCTTATTCACGAAGTGTAATTGCACATAAACATATCCATATTCTAATGTATAAGAGCCAAATTATTGTTCTGGGGATAAGTAGATAGAAAAAAAAACTTACTTAAAAACAGACCAATATTTTGACCTAATTTCCTTCAAATCAAATAAATATTTCAAGCAAAATTAGCTGTAAATACATAATATTTCCGTCTAGAACTGTTCTATTTTAAAATATTTAGTACACGAAAACTAATAATTTCTGAAATACGAGTATTTTCCAAATTAGTTCAGTTAGTTAAAATTAATACGCCGAAATAATAGATTTATCACAAACAACACAGAATAATAAAGAAAACTACTTGCAAACAAACCAATATTTCAAACTGTTTTCCTTTAGTGAAAACAATTTAAGAATTTCCGAATAAATATCGTGGAACAAATAGTTTAGGTGAATTATCGAGTATTAATATAGTATTTATTTGTTACACGAGGTATTTCATTAGTTGAAATTTATTACAAAATCCTTACGATTTATATTGAGAAATTGAATAATTAATTAAGAAAAATTTACATTTAAAACAAAAGAAAATAAAATTTTCACATTTTTTTATTAAAATATGAGAATTATGAAGAAAGTATAATCTTTCAGACGATTTATATTTTAAACGCTAATATTTTAAAATAACGACCCCATTTTCATAACATTAACATTCAGAAAGAGACAAATAGGTTACTTTCACTTTCATTTGTTATTTAGAGAACGATGCTGTTTTGTTTAATTACATTCTGATTTATAGCAGACAAAAATACATAAGTTATATTGAGAGAGAGAGAGAGAGAGAGAGAGAGAGAGAGAGAGAGAGAGAGAGAGAGAGTATTATTTTTAATGTAGAGGAGATCAGTACTTTTTATTTTTTTATTTTATTCAATTTATCCAGAAAATATATCCGAACATTTATTAAAATATTGGCGAAGTATCGCCTCCCCATTTAGTATAAATCTAGGCTGCGTATTTCTTTCCTGTGTCCGTAGTCAAACAAATGTCCCAAAATTAGCTCTCCAATGCAACTAGGACATGGCTTATTGTCATTTTAAAACACAAAATATTTAAACTATTAAACCGATTTTGGATCTGAACTCCATTATTTTGTGTTACAATCAATAATGAATTGGTACCCTTCAGTAAACCATCCTCCTCGACAACCAACAATTGCCAACTCTATACGTCTATTTAATGCACCAAACTCTTCTCGAGACTTGCACTTATTGTCCATATTTGGAAGGCTAATCCTGGTGGTTGGCAACAATGTATGGTCGCTTGTTTGTGAAGCAGAGGAAGACGCATCCGGAAAATAATAGCTTTGCAAATTGGAAAGAAGAAAGTAGGCTGCTTTGGAGAGAATACTTTTGGAAGAGGCTACACCCAAAAATACAGTTAAAACATTACTTTATTTATCTCCCTTTTATATAAATTTACTAGACAGCTGTTATTATTAAGAGGGACGTTTTATAGAAATTTTACAACGTAAACCAATAAATAACTTTCAATTAGTGATGCCTAAATAAACTGAAGCAAATATTATGAACTGTTTAATTGAAATAAATCGTGATGGATACAATTACTCTGCTATTTAACTTTTAAATAATCAATGCTTGCAATGATAGAATTGAAACAACGAAATATTAAATTTCATATCAATATTCAGATAACACAGGTCGTGAATAAACTCACTTTCTATAATCCCTGATGAGATTATTACTCAATATAATTGAATAACTTTACTGAGCATCGATTCATTAAAATAAATAATTACAGTGGTTATGTTATAGAACAGTGGTGTCGACATCGTTAACTTGGATGATTCTCCCTGTATGACGGTGGAATAGATGTTAAACAGTAGAATAGAGATTTGTTTACTTTGGTTGTAAAGAATAAACTTGCGTCACTCACAAAATAACACACTCATGAAACTCAAAAGTAGGGATAATGAAGTAACGTATGTTAACTTTGTTTTAATTAGGATGCAACTACTTCAATTGCTTCCTGGAGGGCAACATCCGAGAATGTCTGGCAGCGCAAAACGGACTTTTACATTAGGTTAGAATAAAGTAATAAAAGAGTAAAACTTTGTGTCAACTACATCCTTAACACAGAAAATATTATTTTATTTTTTATTACATTTCTGGATCCTGACTCACATGACATTGGTATAGTTCCATATCATATTTAGCCTTTATTCATGGTGCTAACCTTTTTGGCATTCTGTTCTGTGGTCTCTGATGAGTGGACACTCCTCCAACCCCAACATATATATGCCTCGAAAACATAGTATTTTAAAAGGTAATTTAACGTGACAAAAAGGGATAGTTTAAAATAAATTATGTTGACAATAAAACCAATAATTTCAGTTGGTTTAAGGCCATTTAACATTATTTAAAATTTCATTACGTAATTGGAAATTGGTCAACTTCTTTAGAATGAAGGATCTATGAAGAACACTGGAGTAAACAAAAAAGTATAGTTTAAAATGAACGGTGGTGAGAACGAATTTTATCGTCTCCTAACATTGTTATAGGTTATGCAGATAGAAAATACGATACTTTACCATGTATAGTAAATGCAACAAAGCAATAAAAAGCTGTGATTGATATAGGCCTACATTATATGCTAATATAGTCGAGTTTTACAAAAGTATCTGCAGCAGAATATATATATACATATATATATATATATATATATATATATATATATATATATATATAATTACTCTTTACATATAATCCGAATACCTTTTTGACCATTTAAAGTAACTAATACATCTGAAACACACCTTGTCATTCAATAACTGACTTACTTAGAGATAAGATAAATAATTTCTTTTATTATTCCTTGATTTTCAATAAATCCCATCACATTTGGATATAATACGAAGTGTATCTGACGTCATATCCAAACTACAGGAGGATGAAACAAAACATGAAGAAGGACAAAGTTAAGAAGGTGTATTAAAACTGGTGCTGAAGGGGCAATTCTAGAGGAGCGTTAAATGTCAACTTTTGCCACAATCATGTTACAAACGTCTCAAGTCTGTGAACTAAACACACTAGAGACATCTAATCTGTCTAAGTGTTCATCACAGAACGATTATAGCGACGAGACTTCAACCTCAAAACATAGATTTTGATGGACTCAAGAAATATGACGATGCAATGATTAGTGATTATGATTAACACAAGGAATGTGACTACAAAGTCAATAATGATTATGATAAGCTCATTGAATGTGACGGTACGATTATAAATTTGTTTGGACTAAGATTATAGTTTGTAATCTTTGGTAGCCTTGTATATTGATCACTTTGAGAAATTGAGAAATAATTAAATACCTCCTTAAAAAGCTATAAAGACCGTAAGTTATTCAGCTGGTATTTGTTAAGCTAAAGGCTTTCCTTAGATGGAGATAAGGTAAATATATAGGAAGTTTTATATAGGCTACACAAAAACATGAGTTTATTAAAACTAACCGACAATATATGTTCACACAGAACATTTCTATATGTTTATTTGCTAACAAGAAAACAGGTTCTTGTTTATAATTTATATCCACTTTGTATGTGCCTCATATTCTCATCCACCAATGTAATTTTAATATTACCTTGCCACATTATGTTTCTCGTCTCTCTGCTGTCTCCTTAAATACGTTAGGCCGAAGCTTTGTCGTTTGCTACATGCAGTGTGACTTACTGAAATTTAGAATAATATTTTCCCATATTTAATTGTAATTTTAGCGGTTTTTGAATGCGTAATGCACTTTGAATTCAACCTCTAGAACATTTTAACAGTAGTAAAGACGACTGTAGAACACTGAAAGCTCAATGGTGAGACCCGGCTTCAGCACTTCAATGCAATATTAGAAAACATATTTTTCCAGTCACAGAAAACCGTAATCAACCAATATCAGTGTTTTAAGCTTTCCCAAATAAACTCTAAATTTACCTTATTTTGTTTATTGCGGGAGAACGCCCTCCTCTGTTTTAATTTCCGTCTGTTTTGTTGTAATTTCCATTCAACAATTTCGTACAATATGCATTTCACATTACAATGTATAAAAGTGGACTAAAAACGCAACCATTAAACAAAATTGTTCCTGTCATCATTTGATTACCCATGATTAAATGTTTACAATATATGAAACAGTTAATTTAAAAACCAGCAGACAGTATAATTTGGGAATGTATTTCTATTTTGATAAAGCATGTATTAATTTATTAATAATATTTTTAAACAATTTATATAAGATTAAGGTTTGGTTTTTGAGAATTTGAAAAACAATCATTTCATTCTTGTACGAAAAATTGGTGGAAAAATCCTGGTCAGATGTATTACACAATTGTTATAGTTAACATTTTACATTATTAAATTGTTTACCTTACCGTAGAAACGTAATGCGCTACTGTACAGCAAAACAGTAAGTACTTACAGCTGTTATACTGTGAGTTAAATGTAATGTAACAATTGTAGGTCCTAAGCTACAAAAATAAAAGAGTTACACAGCCTTAAAGTACATTCCCGAGCCATAGTAAGACACCAGAGGTGCGAATGAGAGGGGTTTACTGAATATTGAAGGTGGCAGCCCTGTATACATCTGTGTACTCTCGTATCTATGGTAGGGATGGTCGATCAGGTGACTTTAACGTGCCGGTGATATTTATGACAACGCCAGGCTTGGATCAGTGACTTTTACCGGTGACAAGGGATACTGAAACAGCTCTCTATATACCAATAACTGCCAGACATACACGATTTGGAAATGATTCCACGCCTCTTTATTTTTGAAGGCTCGTTTTATTTTAAAATAATCTCCTTTGGAATTAAAAACAAACTACCAAGTGCGAAATAGCGTCTAAACACAAAACTGTCACTGTCGTGAAACCTGTAACAAATCGTCCACCCAACACGACGTAAATAAGTAGAACCAGTGACAGCGACAAATCAACCAATGACAGCCGCGGTAAAATATCAGAACTTTGTAGCCAGCGACGGCGACATTTTGCCCATTCACAACAGAGACGACTTCCGATCGATCCGTTGTTACTATAACTGGCATTTTCCATACTTCGTCACTGGTAACACCAGCGAAAAATGAATATCAGTGACAAGTTACCGTGACAGAAAATATCGACCATCTCTAATATACGTACATTGGTTATGGAAGACAGATGCAACAGCAAAGATAAGACAATACTGAGTAGTCGCCTTCCCACTACTCTAAATATCAAATAGACGGCTGTGCTTCGGCGCTGTGGTCAAGTCTCTTGATGTATCTCTGTAATTCTAGTTTTATTAACACAGTAAGAATCGGTTTTCTAAAGAATTTTAGTTTAGATATATGGAAATAGTGTACAGAAATGTATATAAAAATTTTGTAATTGTTTAATTTTGTTGGCTAAGAGGCTGTAATTTTTAAAATATCGAGGCTTGTATGAAAACAATTTTGGCAAGTGAAATAAAATGAATGATGGCCCCAAAACTAAAATCATGACAAACTTTAATTTAGTTTAGTTTTAGAGACAATTATATTCTCGATTTTTGTCCTTTGAAAACAGTTTTTGAAAAGTTTCAAAGATATGCTTTTTAGATTTTAATTTTTCTGAACACTGATATCCATAAAGTTTAAATGTTCGTAGGAGAAATAAAACAATACTGCAACAAAAGTTGTAATGCAAAAGATATTAAATTTGTGTAACTGTTCACAAAGTACACAATAGTAAAACACATTTAACAAAACATATAAATTGAGTTTTATTGTGCAGTGGAAATTAAATTGTTCTGTGTACAACAACGTTAACGCTTCTAATGCGTTGTTAAATACAAACAGCTGATGTTATATTTCAACACAATAGTTGATCAACCTTTTGCTGAGATCTGTCCGTGTTTTGTGCCATGCATTAGTTACTTTTTGCAATCCTGCTAGATTAGTACAACGATCATGCTGACAGGTATATCCAGTTGCTATCAGAAAACCAACGAAATTAAACATTGTGAGAACATTGTAAAATGTTATCTGTTGTGTATAAACTGAATATAGCTCACCGGTAAATATTTATAGAACTAAAAAAGCTTTACTGATTACACTTTATAAAAAAAATATAAACTTTAAGGATCAATTTAATACTATTATATTCCCAACAAAGCTGACTTTCGGTTTCTTTTTTCTGCACATGTACTCAATGTTGTCAATCTTTAACATGTTGTCGATGCTGAGTTATCGTTCTTTCTTCTGTTGATGTATTTTAATACCTTCCACCATCAAACATTTAGTTCAGCACGGTACTGTCTTACCTGTCACATATCTATAACTCTGTTCGATGGCATTCAGAAATAATTAAAGCAACACTTGACACTCGAACCATAGTTCATCTCCATGTTCTAGCATTAAACTACACTTACCTGTTTTAATTACATCTTTACCTCATTTTCCATTACACATAGTTATTCATTCGGTGTTTTTCATTGGGCTTAAGGTGATGATCTATTCTTTTTCCCTCTTCAATATTACTTATTTCACATATACTTACTATGAAATCTTTCCATTTACCACAATTAATTCTTTACGTTCTTTAGTTTGCATTGTTTATCCCATGAATATATATATTATTATTATTTACTTATAGTAATCATATTTTCTACCATATTAGTATTAATATATACAAATTTTGTTGCCTTAAATTAGGCGTATAAAGAAAAGAAGAAGTAAAACATAGGCACTGATGAAGATCGCCACATAGCATATTAATCATATTTTCTACCATATTAGTATTAATATTTACAATTTTGTTGCCTTAAATTAGGCGTATAAAGAAAAGAAGAAGTAAAACATAGGCACTGATGAAGATCGCCACATAGCATATTAATCATATTTTCTACCATATTAGTATTAATATATACAAATTTTGTTGCCTTAAATTAGGCGTATAAAGAAAAGAAGAAGTAAAACATAGGCACTGATGAAGATCGCCACATAGCATATTAATCATATTTTCTACCATATTAGTATTAATATATACAAATTTTGTTGCCTTAAATTAGGCGTATAAAGAAAAGAAGAAGTAAAACATAGGCACTGATGAAGATCGCCACATAGCATATTAATCATATTTTCTACCATATTAGTATTAATATATACAAATTTTGTTGCCTTAAATTAGGCGTATAAAGAAAAGAAGAAGTAAAACATAGGCACTGATGAAGATCGCCACATAGCATATTAATCATATTTTCTACCGTATTAGTATTAATATATACAAATTTTGTTGCCTTAAATTAGGCGTATAAAGAAAAGAAGAAGTAAAACATAGGCACTGATGAAGATCGCCACATAGCATATTAATCATATTTTCTACCGTATTAGTATTAATATATACAAATTTTGTTGCCTTAAATTAGGCGTATAAAGAAAAGAAGAAGTAAAACATAGGCACTGATGAAGATCGCCACATAGCATATTAATCATATTTTCTACCGTATTAGTATTAATATATACAAATTTTGTTGCCTTAAATTAGGCGTATAAAGAAAAGAAGAAGTAAAACATAGGCACTGATGAAGATCGCCACATAGCATATTAATCATATTTTCTACCGTATTAGTATTAATATATACAAATTTTGTTGCCTTAAATTAGGCGTATAAAGAAAAGAAGAAGTAAAACATAGGCACTGATGAAGATCGCCACATAGCGATCGAAAACGTTCTGTCTCAGTATTTTTTTACAAATTTACATAATTTAAAGTTCGGATAGTCATAAACTATGGTTAAAGTGATTAATTAAAATATAGAGTAGGACAGGGACGAAGCGTAGTAAAAAGACTGATAGTCTTGGCCTGTTTATTTGATGTCTTCTTTACTGATTTTTTAATATCTTCTTTACTTTATACTGACTTTGTAACATTATTTTAGGCAAAAATGTTACATATTACAGCAGCATCAGAAAACGAACCGAGATATTAGTTTAAAAATAAAAATTTTAAAAAATTGTTAATTATAATTCTATGTATCGCAATACTGGTTGAGATATGAAATCCACAAGCCTGTTTTTTTTAGAAATACGCCGGAGAGTTGCGCAGAAGGTCGGGTGTCGCTAGGTAAATGCTAAAACTCTCTTTTATTTTTTTGGTCTTCGAACCGAAAACAAGTAGCAAGAATAGATTTTGTTTAACAGTTTTAATTTAATTTAAAATAAAATATGTTTAGAAGTATTTAAAAGTTTCCTTTATTATTTTTTTAAAAAAAAATGTTCCTTCACTGAATAAATAACACCAGGCGAGGGTGCTGGGCAACAAGAATCCAAAATGAATAATGGCAAGGTCTGATCCAGGAACCACGATGTAGAACATAAATTCCAGTTCCAGATAAGTTATTAATTTAAATCAAAATTTAACTTTCAAAATTTAACTGGCCACGGTAAAATAGTACAGGTTTTCATATTTTAAAAATGCAGGAAGTTATAATTAATTCGTATGATACAATATCAATTTTTCAACTGTTGGATAAATTAAATTGAAATGTATTTTATTTTAAATAGAAGCAATCTCTTTGTGGATATTATATGTCAATGCCATAAATACTAAAATAGTAAAAATGTTTACATAAATACTTCACATGTTAAACGAATGTAAAACCAGATCTAAAAACAGTGTAAACGTTTCAAATGTATTTTCTTTTTGGTTTTTATCTTTTGTGTAATTTGTATATTAAAACTTGCTTTATTTTAATTTGAAATTATTGGTAAATTTATTGAATGCACCATTCTCTAGTTCAATTTAATTCTAGACTTTGCAGGTCACTTAATTAATTATGTAACAGATAACTGCAATATTCAACATCTAAATTCTTTAAAATTTTATCAAAATGCGTTACAACTTTTGAATGCATACATATTTGGCAAAGATTGTAGAATTTGTATTTTCACAAAACGTTATTTAAAAACAATCATTGTAAAAAACGATTTTCACAATCGCATCTTGATAATGTTATTGTAAGTGTCGCGATGTTTTATTCTTTCATATTATAACTTCCCGATATTTTACAGTTCTATAACGAAATCTTATCAAGTCATAGTGTAATAGATTGTTGTAGTGTGTATCTTCCATACGTTAAAAACGAAATTTTAAATGAAATGATATATATAACTTAATAAATAATCTAAAAATTACCTATTCACGTTACAACTGTATAAAACAACTGTGGCGTAATTTTTAACATAAATAAATGAAACCTCTATAACAAATGACTTTTTTCTTTTATTTAAAACCTTATGTACATTTCAATTGCATAGCAATCATCCTCAGAGGTAATTAACAATAAAAATGTTACCATCCATTTTTATTATAATTTACCTCTGAGGATGATTGCTATGCAATCGAAATGTACATAAGGTTTTAAATAAAAGAAAAAAGTCATTTTTGGTATAGAGGTTACATTTATTTACACTCACATTATGTTTGGAATTGTTTAAAGTTACAAAATAAATGACACAAAGAAATGGTCTTTTCATTACCTTATATTACTTTATTTTACATTTCTGAAACATGAATCATACTAAAGGCTGCAAGTTTTTTTGGAACAGACTGAAATAAATAAAGTTTCACTGAACTTTGAAACTTTTGCGCCTATTACGCCCATATTTATTGAACACCAACAAATCCATGACCCAATTAAGATTGGACAAAAACAATATTAATCTTCTTGGAACAAATAAGTTTGAAAAAGACAATAAAATACGTGGTGCAAACAAACCAATTTCTCAGCCGTTTTGGTATGCTGAACAAACTTCAATAATTCTCGAATAAATATTTTCGACAACAATTTTGTTGATTATTATACATAGTTCATAAAAGAGTGTCATTATATTACTTATTTCTTCCGAAAAATATTTTATATAGTTTGAGAATGAATTGCAGTTTACATAAAGCATGTATACAATACTGAGGCAATCACGTGTTCCGCGGATTTCACTTGTAACCGTTTCCTTCCGGCATCTTTAAACAATTCTCTCACGCACGGTAAAATGCCTGTATTACGTACAACAATAAGACACAAACTGAGAGAATTTACGGTCTCTAGCAGCTGTGTTTATTATGTTCTTATTTAATATTTGATGTTCCATCTTTTTGATTTATGACTGTACGGATAATGTTGTATGAAATAAGATGTTAAACAGTGATGCCAAATTTTGAAACAAATAATTCCCATCCAGCGCTAAGAATTCTTAACTGAACTCGTCAAAATAACAACTATATTAACGGTGCTCGTACAAGAAGAAATGTTAAGTAACACATTAACTACCAATCTCTACTCACGCTATTTGAAGAGGATCAAGCTCTTCTGATATATTCTTCGGAAATCTAGGGGCTTGTTAGTAAAATTTATTGTTAGGTTTACGCTTTTCTATTAACTTTGATATGTAGTTTATTAGTTCAGCTTCTATTCAGCACAATCTGGTAATTAAATTTTGTACCTCTAATTTATCCAATTTGAACACTCGGTTAACATTTTTGTTCTTCGATTCCGCAATGTGACCAAACAAATATATTTTCCTTTTTTAACTTATATTTTAGTTTTTTTTAAATGTTTGGGACCCAATATTTGGACCATAATTACCTGATCGGCCTAATAATTTCCTTGCTGCCTTTGTTTTTCAGTCCCCTTGGTCGACGTAAGCCTAATGCGGTGTAGGCAGGTCTAAACAACTCGTTGATTGCGGTCACCATAGCACCCGCCCTACTTTAATGGCGCTTTGTTGGCTTTACAGACAGATCTATTGAAAAGAAAACGTCACACAAAAATTAAAATTTAAAAAAAATACGCTCAACTTTATAGTGCAACGCACACATTTTGATCCCACCTCTCTAATTTCAAGCTAACAAGATTAAATTGTAACTAATATTTTTCTATTAAATTTGAAAAAATATATTTTGTAATTCCTTCTTCAACTTTAGTGATATTTCTTACAGTTCTTGAAAGAATATTACAATGTGTTATTGAAATGAAAGTTTTTTTATCTAAATATTTTATGTAAATGGTAATAGATGGTTTTTTAAATTTTAATGTTAACATTTACTTTTAGTAATTATAAACAACTACACATTTTATTCGTGTATTGCCTTATACAAATTTTTTGTATAGACTTGTATGAATGTTACGGCGGTTTTGATCTGATTCTGGTTTACTTGGAAACTTGTTTTCGGTTTAATTCTGTTCTGGTTCCTTGCTTTCGTTATCCAAATATTCCCTAAACTCTTTGAGACGTTCAGGAATGGTTTGATACATATTTGTAGTTTTTCCAACGTACGATATACAATACATCTCCCGAGCACTTGAAGTGAAGCAAACCCATTTCCCCATATCCCCACTCGGCCACTTGAGTTGTTACAACGTGCCAAACCGTCAAGCTAGGGGACAACAATGGCCAACTCTTCAGAACCGTTACTATTCCTGTTCCTATCTGTCTGTTTCCAACCCGTTAAAGTTGCTGTTTCTGGAGCAGGATAAATGTGGTCGAACATAAATATATCGAAATGCAACTGGAGAACAAAGATGCGACATGAATTGAGAGAAGGGACACAATTCACAAGAAAATAAAAGATTGGGTTAAACTTGCGAAAAATGCGGCTTTTTGGAGGCTTGTCCTTGATTATGACCTATACCAGAATCCTATTATTATTTAAACTGCACAATCAAATCGAATTTGCAGACGAATACACCTCTAACTATGTAAATTGTTAAACTTGTTTATAAACACCAGCTGTCATAATGGAAAACAAAACACGTTGACCCTAATTAATTTGGTATTTACCTTTTAACGAAATAGTTATAGCTTTTTAATTTAATTTCAACAATACGGATACAATTCTATGAAAAATGTGCTGAGTGCATTGTTAGACCTGTGGATTTTGTTTCCCTGTGATGGTTTACAGTGAAATTCAGATTCGCTTTTTTAAAGCACGATTGTAAGGAAGAAGGTTTTAACTATAAGGCATAATATTAATAGCAACTAAACTTAACATTATGCACGTGTAGAGGTTTGTGTGTGACGCAATGTTGTTTGTTATGTTTGGAAAGAAATGTGATTCAATTATTTTAAGATCCTTAGGCTTCCTAAAACCAACAGTATATAAAATCTGATATTAAGGTAGGAACTAGGCAGGAAATCAAGTCAGTTACATTTATTCTTCAAAGGCATGGAGGAGGATATCATACCGGAATGTCTTACGATGGCATAGGGTCAATCACAAACAAAAAGGCGGCACTTTGAGAATCGCCGACATTAAAAATTTTTTTTAAACGAAATATTAGTTTTAACTGTTAATCGATCCAGGTCTGTTGTTATATATATATATATATATATATATATATATATATATATATATATATATATATATATAGAGAGAGAGAGAGAGAGAGAGAGTTTATAAAGCTGGAACTCTCCTACCTGTTTTTTATATGAAAGAATTTATATTTTACGGAAGATATTACTCACGTTATCTGTTTGTAGTTCACACAAATTCATTAAGCCGTTTCGTGTATAAGATAGTCCATTAAAAAGGAGATAGACACACACACACACACATACAAATATATATAAATAAATTTAATAAATATTGAAGATTTTATCGATTGGAGGTAAAGTCTTAGAAGTACAACTACAAAATCTATGACGTCTTATTTTTGTTACCTTTGAACAATTACCTCTGTTTTATCTTCTATTATAGGCTTCACGTTTCCTCCTATTTAACAATTCAATTTAATGTAAATTCCAAATTACAATGTTTTAAAATTGACTGAAAATTATGAACCGTTGATTAAATCTCTGTCTGATGATTGTCTGAGCTAATATTTTGATTAAATATGCAACGAAACAACTTGTAGAACTGGTAAATTGAACACTAGCAGGTAAGATTACTCCGTGACATGTTGTAAATTTGGGAAAACGCTGTGATTTCAGTTACTGTTTAATTTTAATTTATGTCTAATAGAATGTGTTTTGCTTTTTGTCTTTTAAAGGCGATTTACCAATGTGACTATTATTAATGTATACGAAGGATAGGCAGCTATTGTGAAAACATTAGCGTACACACTCAAACACACAAATGGAACTTACTGTCGTTTTTTCTTGCTCATTAAGGTTTTAGGAGCCGTCCTCTTATAAAACCCTCTTGACAACTTTCTTCTAGCCAGATATCTTCGTCTCACAAGCGTATTCTGCTAGTATCCCTACCGCGAGTGAAGTAATTGGGATAAATTGCCCATATACTATGCTAGTAGGCTCTTACTATGAAGGGGGTAAAGAAGTTAAACAAGACGGTAATTGTAGTGCTAAGAGTAAGATGAAAAAACTTGGAATGAAAAAAAACCAGCCTGATCTGGGTTTACCAATTCGCACAAAAACATGCAGAAACCCTGAGGTTATAATATGCTAGGAAAAGAAGGGTTATTACCTAAACTTTCTTATTTTATACCGAAACTTAAAGTTATTCTATTAAACTTTAATTTCATTTCATTTATATTTGGAGTTTATTTCAGTAATTCGGCCCTCACAGTGCAATTGCATTAAGTGCAGGTAATAGCGTACGAGTGGTTTGATATTATTTGCGAGACTGCTTTTAGTTAACTTATGAAATACACGTTTTGTTTTGTATATACATTTGCGTGTAAGTTCAGCATGTATGATCACAGCGACTTATACCACTAGATTTATTTGCTTCAAAATAATTCAAAATATACTTTGATATATTTTAGATGTATTTTAATTACATCTATATATAGATTTTTATATTTATACATATATGCTGATAAATATCCCTTCACGGATGGAAAAATATGATGAATCGTTAATATCCAGAGTACAACCTTTCATTTTGTCATGCAGAAAAACGGAGTTCCGACGTTTCGCCAGAATCTCATCTAGCATTGACGAGGTATAGCCAACATTCGCGCTTCAACCGTTGTTGGGTTCACCTCATCAATGCTAGACGAGATTCTACCGAATTGTTGGAACTGAGTTTTATGCACTATAAAATGAATGCATGTGTTCCGGATGTTAACAATTTATCATATACATATATGTGTATATTTATATATAAACATCTATATTGTATACTATAATCTAGTATAAGGTACTAGATTATTTAGGGTTAATTAAGTGTTACAGTATTTAAATATTTAGAATCCGTTTAATAGTGTAGTTTTGGGTATAATTGCTGGGAATAAAACGATATCAAGCTCAACTCGCACGCTTGTCCAGTTAAGGATAACAAAATATTCCTAAATAAGTAAGAAACTGCTTAATCAAGGTTTTAGTTTTGAAAGATGCACTGCATTCTACAGAGAAGCAATTATGTTTTTGGATCTGTTGTACATTCTTTGGCCATTGGTGTGCAGTCATCCAATCAGGAGGCAATCTCTTCGTTACTGGGACGAAGTGTTACTGCGGAATTTTTAAGCCTGTTTTTATTTCACCTTATCTGTTTCACATAAATATCGGCTATATTTTTTGAAAGGATTAACAATTTTGTTAAATTTTGAAACATCATTAAGTAGTTTATTACTGAATAGATGTCATATTCGAAGCACATCATCATTTTACATATTCATAGGGCAAAGGATAATTTAATGAAAGATATATCTAAATAAGTTAAACGTTTCCTTCTTATTCACAAAGAGTAAATGCACATGAACACATCAATCATCCCTTGTACAGAGGCAAAATAACGTTCTGGGGGAAAGTAGATAGAAGAAAAACTTACTTGAAAACAGACCAATATTTTAACCTAATTTCCTTAAAACAGACCAGTAATTTAAACTATATTTCCGTAAAAACAAATAAATTTTTTAGGCATACGAGTATTTAACTCTTAAATAAATCTAAACAATTTAAAACTGTTCTAGATAGATTTCGCAAATTAGTTCACTTAATTAAAAACAATACGTTGAAATAATCAATCACTAACAAAAAACTTTAAAGTAAAAAAGTACTTGCAAACATCCCAATTTTTTAAACTGGTTCTCTTTTGTGAACAAAATTCTAATATTCCGGAAGAAATATATCCCCCAATAGTATCGTTGAATTATCTAGTAACAATATTAGTATGTATTTGTTACATAAATTATTTCATTAGTTAAACATGATTAGCACACAATTACGGTTTATAGGTTCTAGTAAGAAATCGAAGTTCATTTACATTAACATTTACATTAACATTTACTAACATTTACATTAACATTTACATTAACATTTACATTACCATTCACACTAACATTTACATTAACATTTACATTAACCTTTACATTAACATTTACATTAACATTTACATTAACATTTACATTAACATTTACATTAACATTTACATTAACATTTACATTAATATTTACATTAACATTTACATTAACATTTACAGAGGAAGAAAATAAAATCTTCACTCTTTATTATAAAACATGAGAATTAATTTAACTATATTTAGTTTAACTTGTTGAAATTTTGAATCTTCTTGTGCCACATTTAATAGTAATTTTTGGGTTACTGAACATGGACTGGTATAAACCGTAATGCGAATGGTTAATCTTCGTTGTATGCAACCTTTAGAACATTTTATGGGTAATAAAGACGATAGTATTCCGAAAGCTCAATAGCGAAAACTAGTTGCAACACTTGAATGCAACATTGGTAGAAATATTTTTCCAGTCATTGAGTAGCGTAATCAAATAGCAACGCTTAAAGCTTTTCCAATTAAACTCTAAATTTACCTTATTTTGTTTGTTAAGGGAGAACTCGCCCGTCGGTTTTATTTTCCGTCAGTTTTGTTTTAATTCCATTCAAAAACTTCGTACAATATCCATTTCACATTACAATGCTTAAAAGTGGACTAAAAAGGCAACCATTAAACACAATTGTTCCTGACACCATTTGATTGCACATAATTAAATATTTACAATATCTGAAACTGATAAATTTAAAAACCAGCAGACAGTGTAATTGGAAATGTATTTCTATTTTGAAAAAGCCAGTATTTAATTGTTTAGAATATTTAAAAACAAATTGATATAAAACTAATCTTTAATTACTAGGAACGATTTATTGTGGTTTAATATTAATAAATAATACAAACAACCTCTAACTACAAATATTTTTATTCTAGTCTTATGTACATTTCAGGTACAACGTAACCATCTTCAGAGACATGACAATACTTATTCTAATGACATGACAGAGGATGTATTGTCATGTCTCTGAGGATGGTTACATTAAAACCGAAATGTACATAAGACTAGAATAAAAATATTTGTAGTTAGAGTTCTATTTATATAAAACTAAGGTTTAGTTTTTGATAATTTGAAGACACGATAATTTTACCCTTGTATTGTAGAAAAAGTATCTTTTACAACAACGAACGTGTTTATATTTGTTGGAATTTGGTTTTATAACCACAAGATTATTTGTCCCCATAAAGTGTTTTAAATCAATAAAGGCCTTGTATATTCAGTTTCACGACCACTGATTTTATAGAACAATTAGGAACTACTCCTCTTTTTCAGGCATCGCTAAGAGCCTCAAATGTGATACACAATTGGTTTAGTGATCAGGGTATATTACTAAATTGTTTGCCTAAGTTGTAACGCGTAACTGTATAGAAAAATATTACGCAGTGAAGCGTAAATTATAATGTAACAATTATAGATTCTTAGCAATAAAAATAAAGGCGTTACTCAGCCCTAAACTATACTCCCGAGACATAGCAAGATACCAGAGCTGCGCAAGAGGGGAGTTTACTACCTAACGGAGGTGGAAGTGCGGACAGCTGTCTACCTTTCTATTGCATATACGGGCAATGGTTGCGGGAGATACAACAGCAAGAGGTTATAGTTTACCCAGAATCTGTTTTCTAACAAAATTGAGTTTATGTTATGGAAAATGTGTTAGCGAAATGTACATAAAGATTTTGTAATTGTTTAATTTTTTCTAACTAAGAGGGTATAATTGTTTAAATAGCGAGGTTTTAAATTAAAACATTGTGTCATGTGAAATAAAATAACATCCCACAACTGAATTCGTGAAAAAATATAATTTTATATTAATATTTAAAGTCAATTACACTTTTCGACAATTGCCCTTTGAAGATTTTTTTAAAAAGATTTCAAATATATCAGTGCTTTCAAGATTTGAAATTTTCTATAAAGGCTAAATGTTCGTAAAAGGAATAGAACAATATTACAATAGAAGATATAATATAGACAACGTTAAACTCGTCCAACGATTCACTAAGTGTTCTTACTCGAGAGTAAAACAAATTTAACAAAATACACAATAGTTGATCAAACCTTTGGTGAGATCTGTCCGTGTTTTGCGCCATTCATTAGTTACTTTTTGCAGTCCTGCCAGATTAGTGCAACCATCATTCTGACAGCAAAATCCAGTTGCTGTTAGAAAACAACGAAATTAAACTTTATGAGAACATTGTAGAATGTAATCTG
Source organism: Prosapia bicincta (assembly GCA_036971475.1). Taxonomy (NCBI): domain Eukaryota; kingdom Metazoa; phylum Arthropoda; class Insecta; order Hemiptera; family Cercopidae; genus Prosapia; species Prosapia bicincta. The sequence goes on from JBAIZL010000006.1 coordinate 51,709,875, forward strand.
TCATGTATAAACTGAATATAGCTAGCCGGTAAATATTTATACAACTATAGAAGCTTTACTGGTAAAGCTTTATAAAATTAGATTGCAATAAAGCACACCTCCAACATTTATACACTTAACGTTGTTAATCTTCAACATGCGTTCGGCTCTGATTAGTCTCTCTCCTCTCTATCGATGCACTTTGATGCCATTCGTCATCGAATATTTACTTCGCTCCTGGATTTTCCTTTCTATTAAAGGGCATTCAGAAAAAAATGAACCAACACTCAAGCAGTACTTTATATCAAAGTTTCAGAATTGAGATACACTCATTTGTTTTATTCACCTCTGTACAACGCTTTCCTCCACATATTCGTAGCTGTCCCTTCATCCATTCGTTACTGTTCCGTATTTAAACTTAATATAGACTCATTTCCTTTATTTTAAACTCGCCGCCAAAGTCAAACAAGCTCACCCGCGATAAGGTTTCTGCCGTTTGGACCGGCAGAGCAGGTTAGACCTTTCGGGAGTGTAGATCGTTACCCCCTACATTCTAATATACTATTATACTTTCAATCTCCGCACCTTAGGTACTAGCACACGTAAATGTAACTATTTTATTAATGTTTAAACCTAAGTGATCAGTGCGTGGAATACGAACAAGTTTTCTGGCCAGAAATCGCTTATTTAATACGCGAGTGTGATAAGTGCGTATTCCATGGTGCACGTAAGTACAAACTATTAGTTTATATAATTATAATAATTATTGGTCCTCCGAAACTATTATTACCAAACAAATTTGGTCCAGCCGGGCCGGATCTTAAGCCTTAAGACCTATATACAAAATAAAAAATACAATTCATTATATGTGTTCATTCTACAATTTCTACAAGTTTTTTCAAACTTTGTCTGTGCATGCAAACACGGGAAAACTAGTTTCATGTCGCAGTATATGAAACAGCTGATCCTCTCTTATCTTTGTTTGGCTTTGGCGTGCATTAATGTGTTGGTTTAAATTAATTGTAAAGTTTATGAAAAGTGATTTCAGTTATCTCATTGAGCCTACTTCGATTTGTTGTTTACTTAAGCTTATTTATCTTTCCGTTAAGCATATACGCTCATAGGCCTAACCTCTTTAAACCATTTTGTAATTTAAAAATTAAAGCAGTTATCTCATCTTCTACTATAAAACTATCATTTAATCATGGCAAAATCTTTGGCAGTTATTAAATCAAAGAAAGACAATATATTTAGTCAAATTCAAGAGATTTTTGATCTCCGAAACTATTATTACCAAACAGTTACCTTCCCTTATGCTTATGATCTATTCTTTTGTGTTATTATATATTCCTTGTTTCACCGATTCTTATTACACAGTCAGGAAAATTTTACACAAGCCGTTCTTTATGTTCTTTAATTTGCAATTTTTATTCCACGCCAACAATTTTATTAACATTAACCTTATTGTTTTCTTAAAAATGCTAAAAAATATTCCCTAGTTTGGTAAAACCTCTTTCCCTGCTCCATTTGAAGATTCTGACTCAATTTATATCACTCTTTTGTATCCATTTCAGGTATATGAAAATTTCCCGATTGATTACTTCCTGTGAATACAAAACTGTCAAGGTGATTTCCTTATCGAAGTGTTTCGATAATTTGAATCAGTTGATTTTCTAAACTAATGATTGCAATAATTGTAATGACAAAAAAATGTCAATGCTGTCAAGAAACGATGCTAATCTAACCTAACCAAACACATTGCACGTGGAAAAAGGGAAACCACAATTATTGAGCTGGTGGGAACATTGAGTCAAAATATTTGGGGAAAGTATAACAAAACTTGAATAAAACTGAACATTGGAGTATTATTTTTCTTATTGGTAAAGTAATTTATCCAACGCGGATACTAAATCCCCTAAATACATTCCTTTATATGTTTCATTTAGTCATTAGTTATTTCTGTAGTTATTGATCATAATTTTGTTTCAATTCACCACAAAGTGGAAGATTACCTTATTCACTAGATATGTCACCATTTCAAAGTCTCTATTTTTTTTTTTAATTTGTGAATTTTAGTTAAAACACAATTTGTAATAAATATATTAAAATAAATTTTAAGAAGTTATAGTTATAGGCCTACCTTGTTTTTATTTTTAGAAATTTAGAATAACACTGTTTCGACAGATCATTTTCAAATCACCTCATCGTTTTATTGATGGGATTGTTAAAATAGTATTAGAAAGAGGAAGCTGCTGTGCTACCACGAACAGAGATTAATCTAATTATAGTTTTCTCTATAATGTAACAGCTTTTGCGTGGGTTGTAAACATAGTATTTGCACATTCAGAACCTGTGATGTAAGAACCAATTCGGGTTAGTAACAAAAGCACGATTAATCTTCTTGCGACAAACAAGTTGCAATAAGGAAGTTTATCTTAAAAACAAACACATATTTTAACCTACGTGTTTGATGTGTTGGAGATTTTCGCAAAAACAACGAATCAATAGATTTCTTTTTAAATAACGATAAATTTTAAAAACAATTCAGTTAACTTTAAATGAAACAAAAAAATACAAGAAAACAATGTTTGTTTGTAGGAAGCGATGTATACAAAAGATATTTGTAGGCTATTGATTTTGTTTGTACTCTAAAGATAGACTATAAGTAGCATGTAGTAGGCCTATATCCAGAAACTATATGTTCAGGAAGTACACAGTGGGCTCAAAATAAATATTTAACATTTTTTTAAAGTTTATTAGGAAAAATGGAACTGTCCAATGACCCTTCGTTGACACCTCGGGACTCATTGAAATATATTTTATTTTTTACATATTTTCAACGTATCTTTTTATAATACTTTAATATTTTCATACTGAAAATAAAAATAATAGGCCTATATAAATTTATTTTCATCCCGTTACGTATTTTCATATTGAATAGCTATTTAAACAACAATTATATTTCTCATTCAGTTAAATACATAAATTTCATGCCATATTGACAAAAGTTATTTTCCTCTAAAATAATTGTATTTATGACAAGGGGCAAGTACAACATTACACCAAAGAGGCGTGTAGACGGTATCGTATGCCTTAAATAATCCTCTCGCGCAAGTTAAAATGTGTATAACAATAAGACAAACTGAGTGGATTTACGGCCGCTTGTGGTGCAAATTGTAATGTTTGTATTTAATATTTCATGTTTGGTATTTATGATTTTCACAATACAACACCAATAACATCTTAAATAGAACGATGCCAAACTAATAAATCAATGTTTCCAACGTGGCTAACTCTGAGCGCTCAGAGTTGTCCGAATTTCATCTAGGCCTATTTTGACTGTGTAGATCAAAGCATTGTTGTTTTAATACAATTCTTAGGGCAGAGGGTTTCTTACATTACTTCCGGTTCTGCGACTTTTGATTTTTTTAAATTTCCTCCGTGTTATATTTAGTTTTATTTGTTGGAGAAATAGGGTTATGGGTAATTACAAAATCCCCCCCAGCAATAACATTCGTGAAGAACTTTGTTCCCATCAGTATTTTTTCTCATTATGGATATAATACTAATCGAGCTGCTATAATTGGCCTAGGAAATAATAAAATTTCTGAAAAAGATCAGTAATATTCAGGTTCAAATTAATTTTTCTGGTTACTTTTTAGTTTCTATTACTCTCTTTAATATGAATTTGTTATTGATACAAAAGTACAACTCAAATTTTATTTTCCGGTTCATTTGTCTCCTTATTTAATGCACTTTCATTCGATTCTAATGGATTCTTTATCTATTATCCCGCTTATCATCATTTTATTTTTTTCCACCTGCGCATCGCATAGGCGTGATGCGTGTGATGAAACTCTTTCTGTGCATAGGAGAGGAGGTAGGAGAAAAAGCGTGCTCATCCAGAAAGTTGGCTACTGTTGTACTACCCACTCGCCAAACATTTGTACTTTTGATATAGAGTCTAATAATTTTCGTGCTCTTGCTGTGGATCACATTTCTAACTGGCTAACTTTCTAACATTTATGTAACAATGATAGTTCAGACATCCTAAATACAACAACTTTACAACACTGAAATGTTTTTGGAAAGGTCATAATACAAACGACACTCACTGAGATGTTCGAGTAAAACTGACAGCTTTGTAGGTCCGAGCAGTTGTTCTACGCATGCGCCAACTTTCTCTTAGCCCCTGTATTTCCCAAAAGAGTTTCATCACTCGCCTCACAAGCTATACACGTAAAGTTTCATTATGAAACATAGGACTGTTATACTACACTAAACTACAGCTATAACGTATCCGGTTAGGATAAATATAGCTTTCTAACGTAAGTTAAACCCGTTTCCAAGTTGTGCGGCAATTCAACACGTAAGTCAGCATGTAGGGTTTGATTGTATAGGTAATAGTGGATATATTTAGTACTAAGATAAAGCGAACACGGGTCGCGGCTGATCGTTATCATCAGTAAACCCATTCCAACGTAATTATGTTGAAGGTTGATAATGTGTTAACGGTTTGCCTCACTACTTATGTTCTTATATTTTAATGTTTTTCTCAGTAAACCAGTTGTAAATTCAACGGACGTGTCCTGAAACATACTGAAAGTATATTTTATTATTATTATTATTATTATTATTATTATCGTCTTCCAAGTGTTATTATTACGTTCTTAACAATGAAAACTTATATTTCCATCCATGTTTACTGAAATCTCTGTTTATTGTTGTAACTCAGGTCTCAGACAAGTTGAAGGTATCTATAAGGAAATTACTCGTGGTGTAATTAGAACGGAACGTTCGACGATCGTTCTCAACGATGGAACTGTTATTGGAAGGCACAAGGAACTTATGTTAAGAAAAGCTCGGGTTTCTCTAACCTATTTTCTCGCCGGCGATATTAATAAGAGTTGAAAACTAGAAAGAAAGAAACAAAAGAAATACTTCTTCTCCCAACTTTTATTGACTTCATAACTGTTATAAACATTGCATTGTGTTTTTATTGATTTGTATTTATTGAACATACAATAGGACCAGTATTTTTTTCTAGAAATTTACGAAAAGTTTCATTTTCCATTTCTACTAAGGAAATATATATTCACGGCTTTTATAGGTTTTGTATATTATCAAAAGGGTTTTCTGCGTTTACAAGATAATTCTTCAAACTTTTCGTAAATACACGCGGAAAAGGAACCTTTAAATTTACATTTGTATTTCAACAAATTTGTATGTAAATGTAAATTTGTATGTCATTACAGTAATTTCTTTTCATTATGGTTTAGTTTTTATTACAGGAATTCAAAGAGAATATCACCAGTGTAGGCGTATAATATGGTGAGCTTTGTAATAATATAACTGATATTGAAGCGCCTGATAATGTTGCACCTGGTAATCTTGCACCTGATAATCATGCGCCTGGTAATGATGCGCCTAGTGATAATGCACTTCGTAATGATACATAAGTAGTTTGTTATTGCATGTGGACTTGAGTTTATTACTTTAAAAAAACAAGGATTTGTTTTCTTACCTAAATAACGATTACAGTTAATTTTAATTTTTCTGTCTACCATTGACGGGCGGCAACTAGTTATGTTGGATATCTTATTGTTCACAAAAATAACTTTAAATATATTTATATATTACCGCCAGTAAGGTGATTTTCACCGCAATTATTTAATTTAATTTGTAGAAATCAAAACTTTGCAAGAATGTAAACTTTATATTTAAAGAAAGAAAGTACCGATAGAGCGGTTGAAAGCTAGAAGCCGATGATTAGGTTAGAGTTAGGGGCTTAGGTTAGGATTCACTAAATAATAAAAAAAATTTTTAATTGTAAATTACCTTTGAGGATGATTACTATGCAATCGAAATGTACATAAGGTTTTTTTTAAAAAAAAAAGAATAAAGTCATTTGTGGTATAGGGGTTTCATTTATTTATGTTAAACATTAAGCCACAGTTGTTTTTATACAGTTATATCATTGCTCCTTCTTTTAAAATTTTGTTATGTAACATAAATCGTTATCGATAATAGCCTCAGAGAGAATGTAATAGCCTCAGAGAGAAGATAATAGCCTCAAACAGAAGATAATTGCCTCAGGTTAGTTTACTAAATAAAGCTGTATTACATTTTGTTCCAATGAAGACATAAGTTATAAATGTAGTTAAGTTAACAACATCCCTATTTTTGATCCTGTGTGATACAACATGTACGTACCTCAGTTTAAGATCGTAGCGATGTTTTGTTTCTCGCCAAAACGAAATTCCTTTCCTCCTAATCTAGCTCTCTGATAAATGCCACACTTTGTCAAAGCCGATTTAATTCTGGTTTCCAAATACCGGAGAAAGGAAACACGGATCTAAGCCCTAATTTATCTCGTAGAGATAAGTTTGGGATTAATGAGAAAAAAAAGAATTTTTCCTAATATATTTACAATTTGTCCGTTAGAAGATTTTTAATCTGACCATAAACGGAAGAATGTTTACAGTATAAATGAGTTAAATATTAAAACTTTTTTTAGTGAAAAAAATTAGTGCATGTTTTAAACTGAAAACCATCAACACAACGGAACAGCAAGAAACATTATGTTCCATGGAAAATGAAATGTTGCTTGAAATGTAAAATTTATTTTACGATTATTACTGCGACTATTTTCGTTAAATTCAACAAATTAAAGCAAGTACGGTATATAATAATTTTTTATATAAATAAATAAAACCCGTTAGCCACTAAAAAAAAATTTTTATATAAACCCTTCTGTTCAATTCAATTGCAAAGCAATCATATTCAGAGAAAATTATTACAAAAATAACTCAGAAAAAATAGATATTTTTGTAATTACTTCCTATAAATATGATTGATTTGCAAGAGTTTAAATAAAAAGTTTTATTTTTGTTTTTTTTTTGTATTTAAATTCGTTAAAATATAAAGTTAAAAAATCTTTTAATAACATATATTATAAAATTTCCAAACATGATGTTTAAATTATTTTTTGTTCTGTTTTATCATATTATTTATTATTTTTTCATCCCTTCTTTCTTCTCCTCTTTCATATTCTTGCCCCTTTTTTAATCTTCTTTTCATCTTTTTATTTCGTTGACCTCTTTTTCCTTTCCCTTTTCTATTTCTTGTTTTTCTTTCCCTTCCCTTCTTCTCCAAGATAGTACAAATTTAGTGTTAAACTTTAAAAGGCAATAAGTTATCATTGTATATTGCATTAACCAGAACATATTTTAAAAATTTACTTCTCCGAATCTCTACGTTCCCTCATCATAGCCCGGGTTGTTGACTGCATAAATGACGCTTCAAGGATATAATCAAGGGCGTTCACAGATAAATAACTTCTAAAAGATGACCTTAGTATTGTAAGCCTTTATATTGTTAATATCTATGGCAAAGATAATTCCCAATCTAAGAAGTAATTAAGGAATGTATATAATCAATACCCATGAAACTATCGCTATGTTCCTACTTATTGTTAACATATCTCAATAAAACAGGTTTAAAAATTATTTCCGGTGATAAAAATGAGAACTATGGCACTATTGTTTTATATTAATTAGTTCCACCACTTTACAATCTGTATATGTTTATATACTGTACTAGTTTATATTACTTGCAATAATAAACCCGACATTATAAGGAATAATGTCACTTACTCGGTCAAGCCTTGGTAAAGGTAAAGTAATTATCAAGGTGACAATGTAGACAATTGCCAAATTAAATTATGAATGTATACATTTTTTTTTATTCGTAAGAGAAAAATTTTATGGTATTGAAATTGCAGAAATCTGAATGCACAAAGTGACTGCAAACAAGCACTGAGTAAATATTGGGCGGGATGAATGCGGGACGTACCCAGTGCTGTTTGTACAGTGATAAAACACTGGTGCTTTCAAACACACACACAGACTCAACTGTGGGCAATATAAAACAAACACACTAGTGTATTTGAGACTGCTTTTGCTTGCGGTGTATGAAATTAAATTTCTCTATAAAAGAAGGTTTAATAAGTAATGTTCTTTTACCTTTAATTTTACTCAAATTTCGTAATTCTAAGATTATAATTAATTATTCGTATATAATTAAAGTTTATACAGTTAAAATTGTAAAAACATCGTAAGAAAATACAAAGATGTATTTAAAAAAATAACCAATTTTTTTGCAAATAAAATTTTTTTTGCCACCTCTGACTCTATTGTCTTTTAAAGAAGCAGCTGAGAAACAAATCAAATCGAGAATAAATGCATAAGTTTAGATAATTTTGGACACAGCAATTTATGAATTATTGAACATGACAGTTCAGATAGTGTTTAGAATTCTAAAATCTATGTAAAACAAATTAAGATAATAACTGCTATATTACCATATGTAAAAGTATTTTTAAAGCCTCTTTTAAAATAAAAAAACTAGCAGGCTATTAAGGCTCTAGCCTAGAAGAACGTGACTGAACTAATATCCTCTCCAGATATGAAAGCTTAGCTAGTGCAACAATTAACAATAGTACATAGTATAAGTTAACTCTAAATACCACTACGCACTAATATAATCATTCAAACTAATTTTACCTTTAGTAATTATTGGCTAACAATCATCATGCTAAACAATCACCTTCTAAAATAACTATTGATGAAGGCGACATCGTTGCCGAAACTAGTCTGAATTATTGATCTAGGGTATAGTGTGAATTTGAGTAATCTCTTTTAATATTTAATGTTAAGAGCTTGACCCTACGTGGTTTTAGAACCACTCCATGCAACGTCAGTCTAGACACTCTTGTTTCGCATAGCTAGCAACATCCATGTAAATCTCCTGTATGAGTCAGTTTTCCATGAAAAGGGAGGTCACTTACTAACAGTACTACACTATATCCAAATGCAAAAAAAAAAACTGGAGGTAAGGAATTTTTAAAACGTCATAAATAAATTGTTTAAGTTTTTGTTGTTACATTTGTGGGCAAAATATTTAGCATTTTGAGAAAACCTGTAGAGAAACGTAACTTAGCAGTAACTTTGGTTAGAAAGCAATGAGAATACAAGGCGATAAATAACATATAATGTATAAGAATTAAAGAAAGAGAGAAAGAAAGCTATTGAAATATATGTCGGGATAAAACGTAATAAATATGAAATGTTTAGGAGCAATGGTTCAAAGATATTAATGACGAGGATAATAGTTAAATAAAATATAAAGTATATAATTGAGTATTTTCATAAAGTCAGAACAATGGGTAGCATTTTATGTAAGGAGAAGAATTCAATTTATTAATGACATTAGTTTAATGAACGCGAAGGAATGTTTGTATTACGCTTCACGTTTAGTTGCATGTGTTAGAACTTATTTCGAACAATTTTAGTGTTTGCTGGAGGTAATTATGTTTTGGATATAATGTCTATGGGCTGATTGAAGTTTAAGGTTCATTAGTTTTAGCATAGGGGTAATTGGAAACACTGTTTTGAAAATGTTTTACGTATTAAAATCCGTTTGACAGTTATAACTTACATTTAATAAAATAAATCTTAATTTAATGAATTAAAACAATCATGAATGTGTAATGTTTTGCTAAACATAACCTAATTTAGTTTTAAATTGAATAATTTTGTAACTTTTTTTCAAAGAGAAACCAAATAAGGCGGTATTTACAGGGCTAGTAAATATATCTAGGTCTGATTGTGATTTTTGAAAGAATTTAACTATGGTTATTTAGGTTATATAAAGGATTATTGACAGTTTTTGTACAATATATTTGTTCTAAGAGTCTGCCCAAAATGTATGCAGTACGTATGGCTATCAGACGAGGACTCTTATTTGTCCCGTTTAGGCGATATAGTAACTGTCGAACTACGTTTTCAATTAAAAAATATATTTCGAGCAGATTAATATTGATTCACCGCTTTGCTGGGGATATTCATTTCTCTGCAATAAGGTTCTGCAAATAGTGCACTCTATCCACTAAAGTTCTCTAAGGCTTTTCAAATTTTGCACTCTATGCTCTGTTTAACAATTTTTTTAACTCTATGTACTAAGATTCGGCAAAATTTTCACTCTATAAACTAAGGATCTGAAAGTCGTAAAAACGTTCTGCAAATTGTGGACTCTATGCATTAAGATTCTGCAAATTTTGCACTCTATGCTCTGTTTTACAATTTTTTTTACTCTATGTACTAAGATTCGGCAAAATTTTCACTCTATAAACTAAGGATCTGAAAGTCGCAAAAACGTTCTGGAAATTGTGGACTCTATGCACTAAGATTCTGCAAATTTTGCACTCTTTGCATCAAAGTTCTACAAATTTTTCACTCTATGCACAAGGTTGCACGAACTTTAATGGTATATAACTGTTCTACTAGCAATTAAAAAACTTATTCGGTATAGACCTATAGTAGCTGGATTATTAGATAAGCAGGCAGTCTTCACTTACATTTGCCACATTTTTCTTCACTCTGCCACGAAGTAAAGGGGTGAGCTATTATTACAACGCCGAATCATTACAGCCTTGATGCACTTTGTTAAATACATCACATGCCTTAATTATTTCGTAGTTCGAGAGCTTTCTTAGCTACGGACTTCATCCATATGTAAACCTACCAACACACAGGGCAACTTTTAGATATTCTGAGAACAACGAAAATAAGAGAAAAAAAGAAAAGAAGAAAATGAACGAGGTGAAGTTGAAGAAAGAGACAAATTAAAGAAAAGAAGAAGAAATGAATTACTAATCATTCTTTGAGATTTTTAAAATATATTATATATGAAAGAAAATTAAATTATTCCAGTAAAACGGTAAAAGAAATATCAAATAAAACTTATTACGTTGTCATTCGTCATTAAGGTACTCGGGAATGTTTCTTGCTTTGACGTTGGGTTTGATTTAGAAATCTTTTTCATTAAAAATCTCAGGTGTTTGAAATTTTATTTTCAGGTTTTTTAAATCTAACACAGAGACATGCACATTGCACATTCTTCCGCTTTATGTTCATACATAAATCTTTCTAACGGGATAAGTTTTAAGTAAATAAGAAAAGAATATTTTATTTTAAAGATTGCCAAGTACATCCCTACGAGATAAATTAGGGCTTAGCTGCCAGTATTCTTTCTGCGGTATTTGGAAACCGGAATTAAATCGGCTTTGACAAAGTGTGGCATTTATCAGAGAGCTAGATTAGCGGGGACGGAATTTCGTTTTGGCGAGAAACAAAGCATCGCCACTAACTTATGTAGAAGTACGTGCAGACGCCATTATGTTACGCGACCATCCCTAACAGTACGTTTGTTTCAATTACGTTCAAAACCAATGTCACCATTGCAAAAACTTACGAAGGAGCTTTATTTTGTAAAATAACTCAAATCGACGCAGCCTTCACTTTGTAATTCATTTCGTACGAATCAAGACTAATAATGTTACACTATACAAAACAAAAAATAATAAAAAAATAGTTAAGAACACCAAGCAAGGGTAAAAAATAATTTTCCCATATTTACGTTTTCCAATAAAAATAGAAAACTGTACTTAAGCCGCCATTTTCTACATTACTCTACCCCTTCAGATTAACTCAAAATTACTATTGTAAAAATCCGGTTTTATGGAACGTTTTTTAAATACCATAGGGCATTTGCAAATAATTTTTATAATTAAATTAGGTAGCTGTAAATGGATGAGACGACTTTAATTTACTGAATAGTAGAGTGAGACAAGAACAATAGTCCAGAAGATTTCTCTGTTTAATTGGGTGACCTTGGACGCCTAAACGTATTACGCTTTGGGTGGCATTTTTTGCTATGAAAACAAAACAAAATTACTTTAAGATCGACAAAGATAAAGGACAAACAACACAACTTCAAAACTTATTAAATACATATCAAAAATATAAATTTACACATAATAATTTTAAATAATATATTCAGTTTATATAGAATATTTGTTTAACATATAATAGTAATAAATGTTTGTACATATTAATACCACTTGACAAAATACTTCTACTTTCTGATGTATATAGTCCACTGCTTACTGTTTGTCCGTGACACAACGTTGAACTATGCACTATCTGAGACGCATTAAGATGCTGAAAACATCAGTAAGTAGTGGTTTTATATAGTGGTTTTAAGTATATATTACTGAAGAAGCCACAATATGTATCCTAAACACAAAATTAGTTTTAGATATTGTGACTAATATCTGCAAATTTTTATTTTAATGATTTATTTTATGATTTAGTCAGAGTATCCTTTTTAACAGCCAAATTCCTTTTGTATTTTCCAAATCGTTAAAAGTGTTTGCTGAAGCAATACGCAAATTAAGTGTAAAGATGAACCATTGTTTTCGCAAAGCACAACATTGTTCGACTATCCGTTATCGATATACTTCTCTAATAATTTCTATCCCCTAACTACAACATCGAAACCCGACGTCAAAAAGACTCCAAATAAAATATCTGTCCAATACATTCTGAACTTGAATAGTTTTCCAAAATCAAGTAGAACATTTAAATGCATTCAAAAGCATATTGATGTACCTCAAGTGAGCCCCTTTATTTCTCAACGCTTACATTTTAATTGCTATAAACAACCATTCCTACGGTATTAAGTTAATTATAATTCATTTAGTTTTAATTTACTCCAGTGCCTCTTAAATAACCCACAACTAAAGAGCATTCCACTGTCTTTATTCAGTACCCTTTGATACACAGTCTCTTCACTTCATATCATTTTCATAAAGTACACTTATTGTAAAATATTTACATCGTATAATTCACGGTCGATAAATATATAAATTACGTCTCGTGACATTATCCTGTGAATGGATTTTTACAATTTCAAATTAAAAATTACATTGTTATAAAGCGTTTGTAAGCCTGTGGTGGCACAACACTTCAACTTACCTGTAACCTACAAAGGGCAATTTAGCGTTGTAACGTAAACAAATTAAAAATGTTTTAATTCAATAACGTTTATTAAATAACTTTTAAAATTTTAATATTTTATAAAACGCAAAATTTAAAACATAATGAATAATGAACAGGTAATTGATTTCAAATAACCAAAACGTAAATAATTAATGAATTTGACACCACGAGTGATAAAATCGATAACGAAATAAACAATATATAACTGAAAAGTACTAACTTATTAACTTCAGAACAGTCGTTAAAGTTTCCATAGAATAGGAAAAATGTCATAAAAACCATAGTGCTCATTAGAACAGTAAAATGCATCGAATTACAAATTTACTGAATAATTAACAAAAAAATAAATTAAAATTAAGAAGTGCTATAAGGGTTGAAGAGCAAGCGAGTTTCTGTAAACAAAAAACTTGGTACAATAAATAATAGCCGAAAAGCTAGATAGTGAAATGGGGGAATTGAGGGTTTACGAATTGGTATTTAAGTAAACAACTAAACGAAACGGGTTTTGTTTAAGTTAATTAAAACCACGCCACGAATTGATAACAAACTACTCCTAAAATATTAACAGCAACTAATTCGATTGCATTCGACATATTTGCAAATAATTATTCAATTAAATCATAAACAATAATGCATTGCAATTATAGTTTATTGATAGCTTATACAGATTTCAAAATAAGGTTTTGTTTTTCTTGTTTAGTAATACATTTTTGCAAATCTAATTTATATGATAAAAGTAGGCTTCTAAACTTATCTGTAAACATAACTCCAGTTCTAATTTCCAGTGCTACATTTATTATCCGCGGCTAAATATGATTAAAAACATAAAGTTCGGTTTGATTGAAAAGAGGTAACTTGTTGAAAAATTATTTATATATTACTGAGAATTCAAGCATTCCATCTGCATTTTGAATAGTTTGAGAATAAGCAATACCATAAACCAAAGTTCGTCACTACATAAAGAAAACCCACTATAACTAGTAATTAAGCTGAGTTTAAGCTTCAATTTATGTTTCTTTATACAGAAGTGTTATTACAACATAAGGTAAGCAATACAAATTGTCCAAGTGACTATTTAACAGAATTTGACTAAATGGTAGCGACGAAACACTTGTATTCTTAACTAGCAAAATATTTTTAAAATATAGCATTGCTACTTTTCTGATTAAACCATAAACTAAAAGCAAATTTTTTCAAGTTGCAATTTACCCGACTATTTAAAAAGGAAAGCAAGGGAAAGAAAAAACATTAAAGAGCATTAAAAGGGTAATCTTATAGACACATTGACAAAATAGAAGCTCACATGTTACAAGCGCGTATGTTAACTAAATATAAATATCTATTCGATAAAGTATGTTTCTCTTATTTAATTTAAATTACTGCTAATCCTTCTAATGACTTTCCTTGTAAACAATGAAAAATAACACATTCAAATAACGTTGTCAATTTATACTTGTTTCCAACTAGAAGTATTCAGCTCGTATTATTTTAATATATCCTTGTTGAAAACACTTACGAGGTGAAACATGTTGCTAACTTCTTGGAAATGCATTCAGAACTTGTATTAACGCAATAACACCGAGAACTTGTCCACGGTACGAACGTTTCTCTTAACTCAAACAAAAATTTATTTTAAATAAAATACATTTTCAAACACGTTCTTAAAAAAATAACTAAATCTAAAAATAATTCTGTCTACATCCATACAGATACATAAGTCCATAAGGAATCATATGTATATAGAAATTGGATGTGATTTCATTTCATCTAATACCGTAGTGTTAATTACTTTTATATAGAATTTTAATAAATATAAAATCACACAATTCACAACAAGAACTGTTGTATACAACTCACAACAAGAACTGTTGTATACAACTCACAACAAGAACTGTTGTATACAACTCACAACAAGAACTGTTGTATACAATTCACAACAAGAACTGTTGTATACAACTCACAACAAGAACTGTTGTATACAACTCACAACAAGAACTGTTGTATACAACTCACAACAAGAACTGTTGTATACAATTCACAACAAGAACTGTTGTATACAACTCACAACAAGAACTGTTGTATACAATTCACAACAAGAACTGTTGTATACAACTCACAACAAGAACTGTTGTATACAACTCACAACAAGAACTGTTGTATACAACTCACAACAAGAACTGTTGTATACAACTCACAACAAGAACTGTTGTATACAATTCACAACAAGAACTGTTGTATACAACTCACAACAAGAACTGTTGTATACAACTCACAACAAGAACTGTTGTATACAACTCACAAAAAGAACTGTTGTATACAACTCACAACAAGAACTGTTGTATACAACTCACAACAAGAACTGTTGTATACAACTCACAACAAGAACTGTTGTATACAATTCACAACAAGAACTGTTGTATACAATTCACAACAAGAACTGTTGTATACAACTCACAACAAGAACTGTTGTATACAACTCACAACAAGAACTGTTGTATACAACTCACAACAAGAACTGTTGTATACAATTCACAACAAGAACTGTTGTATACAACTCACAACAAGAACTGTTGTATACAATTCACAACAAGAACTGTTGTATACAACTCACAACAAGAACTGTTGTATACAATTCACAACAAGAACTGTTGTATACAACTCACAACAAGAACTGTTGTATACAATTCACAACAAGAACTGTTGTATACAACTCACAACAAGAACTGTTGTATACAACTCACAACAAGAACTGTTGTATACAACTCACAAAAAGAACTGTTGTATACAACTCACAACAAGAACTGTTGTATACAACTCACAACAAGAACTGTTGTATACAACTCACAACAAGAACTGTTGTATACAACTCACAACAAGAACTGTTGTATACAATTCACAACAAGAACTGTTGTATACAACTCACAACAAGAACTGTTGTATACAACTCACAACAAGAACTGTTGTATACAACTCACAAACCAAATTCATAAATAATTACATCAATTGAAGTGAGCAAGTTTCCTTTATCATACATTAATTACTAAAGTATTTTTTTAAAACTTTATTAATATTTTATAAAATACGAAGTAAAACAATTTACTCAATGTTAAAATATTAGAACACTCGGTACGTGCATTAGCATCTGTATTGTCTTATTTACCTTTGTGGTCCCACGTGTTAAAAAGTGAAAATATTTATAGCGCTTTGTTATTTTAAAAAGTGTTTTACTTTTATAAAAAAAAGGTAATCACATGTTTTTTCTAGTATTGTGTGATTATTTTAAAATAGAAACGTTAAGCCTATTTAAAATTAATATATTAATTTAGTCAATAGGATTCCCGCTGACGTAGAAGTCTTGACTTGTCTCATTTGTTCTCAATTGAACTATTCTTTTATTAGTAGTTTTGCGTTCTGCTCGTCGGGAACTTTAATTGCTTATGCATAACGATGCTTTCATGACAAAAAGTGTCAACATAACTTACCTTGTATTAATTTACCTATTAAATAAATAATTCAGGCTTTAATTTTACCGATGAGGCATTTCTTGCATCAGCATCCTGCACTAAACTTTATTCAATATTAAGTCTTCAAGTAAGGGCGGAGGGGCGTAGTAGATTTTCAAGGGGGCGTGGATCAGATGGGTAGTGTGAGTCCTCAATAGGTGTACCAGCGGGTGAAGTCTTTTATAATGTATATTAAAAGTATCTGAGGTTTAAAAGACCTAACCAGCTGTGGTTTTATGTTCAGATTGTAATTCTTGACTAAATATAAATCGAGGGGAGATCTCATGTCAATGTTATAAAGTGTTGCGTAGTCCCGGAAATATTTAAAACCTCACCTCTAAACCATTGGAAAGTTGGTTTATATTGTATTATAAACGTTGTGGCTACAAGCGAACTAGTAAAAAAAAATTTTAATGAATGTTTTTTTACCATTAACTTATCATTTCAATCCACCTCCATGACGCCTTTGTTGAAACAAACGTCAACACGTATAAAGTTTCTAAAATTATAAATAACACATTCAAATTAGTCGCACTGAAACAAAGAATCGCCTTCCAACGGAAATGCTAAACCATGTTCCTCATACTACCCCTCCCCTTACTGTTGCTGGAACCAACCACTTGTTGCACTCCCTTATTGGCATCCATTCTTATGACGTGTATTATCAAGCTGGCAGATGCGATACCTACCACCACCTAAGGTGATCTTAAAAAATTAAATTTTCAAGAAAATATAAACTAATAAAACGATTTGTGCATTTCTGTAAATGGATGTAAGTACCTGTAAGGACATGAGTGGCTATGTGTAAGTCTGTGTGGCTGAATGTTGGTCTACCAGACTGTATGTGGGTGCAAGAGACCCCCTGAGTATATGGGTTTGGGTGGAAGTTTGTGAGTTTTGGTTGCTGTATTTGGGTGATTGACGTTATGTAGGTGTGAGTGGTTGTGCTCGGCTGTTTAAGGAAGTGAGTAGTTGTGTGTTGGTAGGAGTGGCTCTATATGAGAGGGAGTGAGTTGATATAGGCATCAGTGATTCTGTGTGAGTGTGAGTGGCTCTAGGGCTCTATGTGGGTATGAATTGCTCTATGTGGGCGTGAGTGGTTCTATTGGGCTGTGAGTGGCTATTATTTTAACATTTAAAATGTATTGCAGAATTACATTACTTAGGTTCAATTCTGTTTTACTTTATTGTAGACACGCTATAAGTTATTATTATTCTACTTCAGGCAATAGTACTACTTTGGAAAAGAAATGAACGCACAAAATTGCATAACTCGCTAGGTGTAACATCTAGAAAAATCATTTTTATAAAAACAAATGTAAACTTCTCCCTCGCGTTTATGGTATTACATTTATGAGAGAGTTTAGCAATTTGCTAAAATGTTTGCAGTTTGTAGGAGCTAACCTTGGCAGTCGCTTTGATTCCAGAATTTGTAGTAAAAGAAAAACTATTTTGAATGAGACACAAAAATATGAGTACAAAAAGACACAGGTGACTTTCAGAGGATATTCTGTTGAATATTTGTCAAATAGCGTCTCGAGACTAAATTTATTAGGTCTTTAAAAGTCACGTCCATAATTTTATTTACACGTCTTTTATAAAATAGATTTATTTGGTTTAATCAACGAGAGAATTAGTTTTTTTTATTAGTTTATTTTGTTTCTTAATGTAAGAGAATAAATGAAAATTTATTTACAGTAAAAAATTATTAAAATATAATTGTTATGAAGGGTAGGTGGAAGATGAAAGAAAGAGATATTAAAGGAAACAGATTGATAAATAAAACTCAAACTTACAACTGATAAAATGTGTTACACATCCGTATTTTAATTACGTCAATATAAATTATGAAATACGGATTTTAATTTTTTTCTAAATTGCCATAATAACCTTTAAGTAGGAAATATTCTAAATTATATTTTCTTTTACAATAATTACTTTTGAACTTAACAAAATAACGACTCGCAAATCTAATAGTGTAAGAACATTTACTATAATCTGAGACCAAACTTTATCAGAAATACAGTGTCGGAGACCCTCGCGAAAATCGCTTAGTGCGAATAAAAACGTTTTGTCTCAATAGGCTTTCAATAATTTACTGAAACTATAGTTCGGGTAGTAATTTATTTTTTTAAGTTTAAGCCCAAAGATATCCAACAACGTCATGAGGAACAAAATCCTCTAGATAAATAATTTAAAGCAGTGAAGCTTAATTATGCGAACTGCATAAAGCTGGCGTAATTGAAAACAAAACGCATTGATCCAAATTAATCCGGTATTTAACTTTTAACGAAACAACGATAGAGATGATGGTTCTGAATTTCATTTCAGTATTGGATAGATAGTAAAGGACGCTTATGCTCTTGTCGGCTGGGTTAATCATTATATTTGGCTTAGGCCATTGTTCAGGAGCTCTGTATAATAAACAATGGCAGGATCCCATTGATAATCGGTAAAATAAATGCGGTGAGGACTTTATCAACAGGGTAGATTTTATCCCCAATGATCGATTACGTGAAATGGGGAAATATTTTTCTAAATACAAAAGCTATACAAGTTTAATAATCTTACAATAACAGGAATAAATAAGTTTGAAATAAAACTAGGTTAAAGTTTAAAACAGACGTCGAAATTTGATTGTCGAAGTAAGGTCAGATGTCTTAAAGAAAACTGGTCAGATATTCAACCTAATTAAGTTCCAACGACGAGTGGAGAAACTGGACGAGTGTCAGGAAGACAAAGCCTTAGTTAAAATGTGTAAAGGAATGATAAATTTGAACAGTGAAAATATAACAAAAGAAAATATTAGGCGATGGAGGTGACATCATCGCCGAAGCTAGTCTGTGTGAAAAAAGTAGTCTTTATTGAGATTTTTAGTAGACTCTTTTAATATTAGTTTTGGTTAATTGTTCTCTATCTAAACTTAAAATTCATAATTTTTATATAACAGGATTACATAATTTGGCCCTATGTACACCTTGCTTTAATAAGGGCCGGGTCCTTTAAGACCTTTATTCTAACGAACCAATGTATTTAATTACATACATTTCTGTCTATTTGCAGCAAAAACGATAAAACACCAGAACAAATATACAATTCCTAAACCAATGCTAAGTTAGTCTGTTATGATCTGAGTCCGTATCTATATAGGTATTCATTGTTTTTACAAACTTTTTACGTAAGATTACTTAAAAGGTTATTTATTTGTGACAGCATATTTATTGTAGTTTCCATGGTGAAATAATTATATGTGAAGTTATTCCTCTATTCTGATCATTGGATTTGAAAAACTGAAAATTGTAATGACAAATCGGATAACTGATCCGATAACGATTATTACGTATGCTCATTTTGACCTTTCACTAATAATTGGTTTATATTACACTTCGTTACTCTTCTGACGATTTATATATAACATTCTTTGTGACATATTTATATCTAAGACAGGCAAGAATAGGGGGGCAGGAGAAACTACAGAGGGAAATACGTACAAAAATGGAAAATTCTGCAGTAGAAAAACCTTCACATATT